>CAUYON010139664.1:0-19414 GCA_963573935.1 Arctocebus calabarensis
GCCCTGAGTAGAGTGCCGTGGCATCACACTGCTCACAGCAACCTCCAGCTCTTGGGCTTAAGCGATTCTCTTGCCTCGGCCTCCCTAGTAGCTGGGACTACAGGCGCCCGCCACAGCGCCCGGCTATTTTTTTGTTTTGCAGTTCGGCCAAGGCCAGGCTTGAACCCGCCACCTTCAGTATATGGTGCCGGCGCCCTACTCGCTGAACCACAGGAGCCGCCCTTTTTGGTTCCTTTTTGATGTGTATACAAATAAAGATCTACCTAGACTTGTAGACTATGTATGTCTTTTATTCATAAGTTAAATAAATGAATTCACCCAAGATGTGGGTCATAGGGACAAAGGAGCTGATTCTCTACTTTTTAATGCTTTCCCTGTTGGGTTTTGAACTTACTTTGAACCAGTTACCCTTTGTATGTTACTTATTTCTCATTTTGTAATGGAGATGTCTATCCTATGCCTTCCCCACCATTGTATTTTGGAAATAGATGTGTTTTTTTATTTCACAGGCTCACAGCTGGTGGAATTTACCTGGGAATAAATTGTACCTTAAGTATCACCCATATCTGGTTTAAATAAGACTTTGGACTTTGTAATTTTGAATTGTTGATAGAACGATGAAAAGTTTTGGGACTATTGATGTGGAAATAATGTATTTTACATTGAGGGAAGGACAGGAAATTTGGAGGCTAGTGGTAACATGCTATGATTTGAATGTGTTCCTAAAAATTCACATGTTGGAAACTTAATCCCCAATGCAAAAGTATAGACAGGTGGAGCCTAATAAGGCATAATTGGGTCATGAGGGATTAATTGGGTCTTGCAGGAGTGGGTCGATTATCACAAGAGCTGTTTGTTACAAAAGTGAGTACAGCCCCTCAAGCGTTCTCTTTTGCGCATTTACCTGCAATGGGCTAATGCCACCTGAAGGCCCTTTCTGGGTCCTAGCACCATACCCTTAGATTTCCCAGCCTTCAGAACTGTGAGAAATCAACTTCTGGTCTTTATAAATTGAATTAATTCATTCATTAATTCAGATACTTATTCAATTTTTTAAAAATTTAGATTTTTTACTTAAAATGCCAAAATAACATAATTATGACAAAACAACGCTGGGATTTTGGTACATAAAAAGAATACCAAAAACTGGTATTAAAATCACTAAACATAATTGAGATGTGAAAAAGTACCATTATAATAATAAAGCACGACATGTATATGAGATCATATTATTATTGACTATTTTTACAAGGTAATATCTAATTAATCTGACCTGTGAATTACAAAACTATTGAGTTTATAAAGTTCTTTTGACTTTTTTAAAGCAATTTAAATTTACTATCTCAGTTACAGAAATACCAGAAGTGTTACTATCTGGAGAACTACTTAACACTGTTACCATCATTGAAATTTTTTAAGTAGAGGCTAAGTGACCCTTCCTCAGGGATATTGTAAGATTCCTACCATGGTGAGAGTTTGGATTCAATAACTGCCAGATACTAAGAATCTGTGATTCTCTGTGTGTTGATTGCACCAGGTAGGTTCTGACACACACATGCACGCCCCACACCCACACACAGACTGTAAATATGGGTATTCAAAAACATTGTTTCATATTGGCTAATAACTAATAAAATCAGATGTAATACTAGTGTGGTTTTGTGTTTATACTGTAGTGTTCATTGATCTTGTATTTGTAGGTTTTAAGGTTTTAAGTTTTCATCAAGTTTGGAAAATTTTTGGCCATTTTCTTATTAATTTTCTGCCCCCTTGGCTCCTCTGGGACTTTAATTACAACCTCTGACAGACCATTTCATTCTTTATTATATCTTTGATTCTCCTCACTGTATTTGTTTTCCTTTAAATAATTGAATATGGATATAATAGCTGCTTTCACATGTTTATTTACTAATTCTATGATGTCTGTAATTTCTCAGTTTGTTCTAGTGACAGATTTTTCTCCTGCTTTTGGGTTTCATTTTCTGCTGCTTGTTATAATTATTAATTTTTTATTGGATGCTGGGAACAGTGATTTCACATTATTGGTTATAGATTTTGTTGAATTTTGTTCTTACAGGCCGTTAAGTTACATGCAGTTAGGGTTAATCTTTTTCAGCCTTTGTTACACTAGGAATAGGCAGGGCACGTGTGGCCCAGGATGGCTCTGAATGTGGCCCAACACAAAATCATAAACTTACTTAAAACATTATGTTTTTCTTTATGACTTTTTGGTGAAACTCAATTGCACGACTTTCAGGTTTTATAGACAACGATGTCATTGTGATTATCACATAAAATAAACATACTCTCACAATTTGTACACATGTGTGACTTCCAGTGTGTTATCTCCCAAGCTCAGACAGTTGAACTGACACCGTCAGACATAACTGGTGCCGGTGGTGTTGGCAAGGCTGACATTATCAATAACATTTCAACTTACTATTGCAACATTAGGTGTTTAATGTTATTTGGAAGTCAGGTAAGTATTCCTATTTGATGATCAAGGGCCTTTCCACACATCGCCCACTGCAGTATATCATCCTCCTCTACCTTGCTCTCCATCAGCGCTGAGATATAGAAGGACCAAAACCTTGCTTTCTATTTTCCTGTCAATTAATTTCATAATAAAAGTAAATGTAATACCTTATCTACTATTATTTTCTAATCCCTGCATGACTTCTATAATGCCTCAAAAGAAAATAGAACCCCCAAGAAGAAAATTATGAGTGAAGGAAGATTGTTCAATGAAAGTAGACAAATGGCTACTTTTTTTGAAGGTAAATAGTAAGGCACTCCGCTCAATTTGTAGGGAATTTGTGCAAGTTTTCAAAGACTATAATATGAAAAGTCATTATGTGCAAAAACATGCTGCCATATTTAATATATATGAAGGATTATGCTGTAAGGACAAAATAGTGGAACTGAATAAAAGTCTGAATCCTCAACAAATTTTCTGAAGGAGTTACAACTGTGGGCCAGGCTTGGTGGCCCCAGCCTACAATTCTAGCACTCTAGGACATGGAGATGGGTGGATTGCTTGAGCTCAAGATTTCAAGACCAGCCTGAGCAAGAGCAAGACCCCGGCTCTAAAAATAGCCGGGCATTGTGGTGGACACCTGTAGTCCCAGCTACTCAGGAGACTGAGAGAAGAGAATCGCTTGAGCCCAAGAGTTTGAGTTGCTGTCAGTTATGATGCCACTGTACTCTATTATGGGGACAAAGTGAGACTGTCTCTCCACAAAAAAAAGAGTTACAACTCGGGATAGATTCCATTGTAAAAGCTAGTTATGTGGTAGCATATTTAAATTAATAGCAAAAAAAAAACAAACCCCACCTATGGATGGAGATGTTATTAAGCAATGTATGGGAAGCACTGGCAGATATCATCAGCCCTGAGAAAAGGGGGATATTTTTAAAATCAGTTTGTCTCATGAGACTATAGCTAGGAAAACTGAAGAAACTGGAAAATCTATCAAAAGAATTCTAGAGAGGAAAGCTTCTAATTTTAAATTGTGTGCTTTGGTGGTAGGTGACCGCACTGATGCTACAAATACCACTCAACTTGCCATCTTTGTTAGAGGTATTGATGATGAATATAAGGTCACTGAAGAAATGGCTTCTTTAGTGCCATTAAAAGACCCAACTAAATCAAGAGATTTATGTGAACAGTAAAAAATATATTAAAGCATTTTTCTTCGTCCATTGTCAATATATCTGGTTTAGTTACTGACAGTGCACCAGTGATGGTAAGTAAAAGGGAGGGACTGTACAAACAATAGAAGATATTGAATTGCCGCCCCAAACTAATGTTTGATGAAATATCATTGCCTAGTACATCAAGAAAATTTATGTGCATAAGATTTGAAAATGAATAACATCATGCAAATCAATATCAAGACTGAATTTTATAAGGGCCAAGGGATTGAATCATTGCCAATTCTAGTAATTTCTCAAAAGTATTGATGCTGACAATGGCAACCTCGTTTACTTTTCAGAAGTAAGATGGCTAAGTCAAGGCCAAATGTTGAAAAGATTTTATGATTTGTGACATGTTTTCAAGTTGTTTATGGTATTTAAAACCAAATTTGTGCCAAAATTTGATGATGAAAACTGGTTAACAAAGGCTGGGCAGAGTGGCTCACACCTATAATCCCAGCACACTGGGAGGCCAAGGAGGGTGGATTGCCTGAGCTCACAGGTTACAGACCAGCCTGAGCAAAAGTGAGACCCCCGTTTCTAAAAATAGCCAGGTGTTGTGGTGGGCACCTGTAGTCCCAGCTACTCAGGAATGCAGGAAGCTGAGGTAAGAGAATTGCTTGAGCCCAGGAGTTTGAGGTTGCTGTGAGCTATGACGCTAAGGCACTCTACCCAGGGCGACAAAATTAGACTCTGGCTCAAATAAAAAGCTGGCTTACAGATTAAGCATTTTTAGTGGATTTAACTACTCATTTAAATGAGACAAACAAGACTTCCAGATGAAAAACAATTTATCAATATTTCAAGCCATAACAGCATTCCAAATGAAACTGAAATTATGGCAATGTCATATTAAGATGAACAATTTTATGCATTTGCACATGTTGGCTAAACATAGTCCTGTGAACAGCAAAAGATATGCAGCCTTGGTTTTTGATTTGATACAAGAATTTGAAAACAGATTTCAAAATTTCCAGGAAAATAATATTTTGGTGTATTTGCAACTCCATTTTCTTTCAACATAAATATGCTACCTGCCAGTTCTCAAGCAAAATGCATAGAGCTGCAATCTAACTTTCAACTTGAAAGAAAATGTGATCATGTCTCTTTACTGGACTTTTATAGGTCTTATCTTCCGAGAGATATGCATCCCTCACTTTACAATCACACCTTACTCATATCATTGCTTTTGGGCAGCACCTGTATTTGTGAGCAACTATTTTCAAAAATGAAGCACAGTAAGAGTAAAATTAGAACTAAAATATCTGATGAGCAACTTGAGAAATCACTAAGCATTGCTACTATTTCCATCAGACCAGGGATTGATGCATTGTTTTCCCAAATACAATGTCAAATATCCCACTAGTTTTATGTTGCTCACTTTTCTTTTACTTTCATAATAAAAAACATCAAAACAAGACATTACTTAGATATGTACATTTTCTGTATTAGTGATTTCAAACTTCAATTTTGAAAAGACTCTCTGCATGGGCTGCTGCATAATTAGTATTATTATATGAGGACTTTTTTTGCTTGTCTGTGGTCGCAGATATCATGAAAGTTATGCATGGACTTTCTCTTTTTCTTGTTTTTGCCCATCAGCTTTCGTGAGCGTTTGTGTATTTAATGTGTGGCCCAAGACAACTCTTTCTTGCCTAGAGAAGCCAAAAGGTTAGACACCCCTGGTAGAGAGTAACCTTTACCCGAGGGATAGTAGCACCATTACTAAGACATAGCTATTGTGAGATTTCTAGTAAATTCTGTGAATAATCAGTGAAGACACTCAACTCTAGCTGGTTGGAGCTTGAATGCCTCCCAGGCTTGTGTGGGCACTTTGCTTGGCCTAGTAGGGTTTCACTCTAAGCTTTCATCGTCGTATCCAGCCAACATTTAGATTCCCAGAGCTCTGTTTTTGCATTTCTTTTCTTTCTGGTACTCTGCAGCTTCAGCCACGTCAGTCTCCCTGAACTCTAGTTTCTATCTTCTCGAACATGTGAAATTATCATGCTTTGTTTTGGATTCCACACCCTACTTGGAGGACTGCAGTGTTCCCTTCAGAAATCTAGAGTGCTGGATAACATCGGGGATGTTACTGGCTGAGAGTGTTAGCCTATGCTAACTTGTACTGTAGCAAACAATATCTTTAGTAAGCCTTACAGTTATCTCTGGTAACTCTCAGGGATCACAGTCCTATGGTATGTTTTGTTCAGTGCCTGCAGTTGTTTTGTTCAATATCTGCATTTGTTTCATATATTTTTGTTCAATTTCCTATTTCTTCGCAGCAAGAAGCTAAATTTCCTCCCTTACTTTGCAAAGCCAGAAGTCAGGATTCATGCATTTAATCTCAAAGTGTCAAAAAAAAGAAAAAAGAAAGAAAAAGAAAATGTTTTAGAAATCCTATATATACATCTATTTTGCCTTGCATCTATAACATTTCTTTATATTATCACCTAAATATCTTATAACTTCCTCTTCCTTGGTGAGGAGGTAAGTATATTTGGGGAAGAAAGAACAAAAGGGTCTTTGGTGATCAAACTGATGGACTCTGACAAAGACTACATACTCACTAGACACTCACCAGACTGTTTTCCTCTCTCTGTGGGACACGGATGAAGTAGGCTACAATGCACATGTGTGAAACACATTGCTTACCAGTGTGCAGAGCGTGTACTGCTTCAGTGATATATGTTTATGACACATGTATGTTTATATGACAACTCTGTTTAGTAGTGTGTAGTATGTGTGCTACTAAGTTTAGAGATAATAGGTGTGAAACACTGCAGGCAGCTAGTTGTGACCCTATTGCTGACTTTAAGCCAATGTAACTGAGGCATAAGTGATATAAAGTAGAACCTCCATAGTTGACCACCTCCCTACATTGACCTGAGTTTCACAGACCAGACGTGCACCACATGGACCTATCAATACAGTAGGCTTAGTTCCTTAGGTTGATCTCTGTACGTTGACCAGTTACAACCCCATGAGGGGGTGTCAACTGATAGGTGATCTACTGTATGTCATTTCTGTACCTGGCCCGTAAAACCTCGTAGATCATCCTTCCTGGTTGTACTCTGTTCTTTCACTCTGTCACCCTGGGTAGAGTGCCATGGTGGCGTAGCTCACAGCAACCTCAAACTCTTTGGGCTCAAGCAGTCCTCTAGCCTCAGCCTCTCAGGTAGCTGGGACTACAGGGGCCCACCACAACACCCAGCTACTTTTAGAGATGTGGTCTCGCTTTTGCTCAGGCTGGTCTTGAATTCCTGAGCTCAAGCAATCCATCTACCTCGGCCTCACAGGGTGCTGGGATCACAGGTGTGAACCATTGCACCTGACCTCTTTTTTTTTTTTTTTTTGTAATTTTGTTTTATAGTTAGATATAGAGAGTCGAGAAGCAAATTCCAGGACCTCAGGGGAAACTAGATCCACAGGTGGAAGAAACTTGGGTCTCGGTATCATTGTGTACAGCAGATTTATTCATCTCACTTTGCCACTCCTCATGTGACTGTGGTGTGAATGAAAAACAAATCCTTTTGTATTTGCATAAATATTTTGTATGTGTCTGTTTAACCACTAAGTTTCATATTTTACTGGCTGAAACAGCCTATGCTAACTTATATTGTCTCACATGATGCTTTTAGTAAAGCATATGGCTATTCGGGTTTTTCTCAGTAGAGGATAGCTTTCTTTGCAAGTACAGATAAATTCAACTATTCATTGATAGTGATGGGCCCGAGCCTGCCTACATCACTGAATCAGACTCAAAATATCTTTAATATTTAAAGATACAAAGTATCTTTAATACTCAATATATTTTCAAGTCTGCTGAACATAACTGGAACAATGATTTTTTTTTTTTTAAACACAATCTCTGCATTTCTATCAATGTCTTTCTAGGAATCCTGTTCTTTTTAAGCCTTAGTATAACCGCCATATGATCTGAGAGCCAAACATGGGCTGAGCCTAAACAAGTGTGGAATATAGCAATCAGTGAGCAGGGAAGGACACCAGTAGTAACTTTCACTCAGAAACAGAAGCGTGCACAGCATCACCCATTCGTAGCCTTTACAGGATCATACTGGACAGACAGACATGGTGAAAGCCTTCTTCCCTGGGAATGGGGTGGGTTTTTTGATTAGACTCTGATCCCATTTCCTGGGAGGAATCTTTTTGTCCTTTTTTTCCCAGCATCTTATTAAGCATTTAGTAAGCACTTGGCATAACAGGGACCTCCAGGCCTCCAACCTCCTGTATCTATTTCTGTCCCTCCCACGGCAGATCTGTTAAGTTAATGCCACAATTTTAGTATTTTGCTAAGGCAGCACCTAAATTCAGGTTATCAGTCTTTGTATTATGACTATAAGAAACAACTCTCTGAGCTCTCAGAGGTTTCACATAAAGGGTTGTTTTTTTCTCTCTCTCTCTGATAGCACAATCTATTCTAGTTATAGCATTGAAAAGAAGTGAAAATAAGTAAGTAAAACAGTCCTTACCTCTGGGGAGACAGGAGGGAAATAGGAATGAGAGACACATAAGGTACTTAAAAATTGGTAGTGCATGTTAGACTGAATGGTAAGTACACATACTTCCATACTGTATGTGTAAGAGTACTCTTGGGAATGTATGAAATGTTTCAAAAGAAAAAAATGAAAATTACTCCAGCTGACTTTTAAATTATGTTAGTGTACATGTAAGTATTCACAAGGAATTTTTTCTATTTCACTTTCCCATACTAGAAACTTCTCCCATTTATGATTGTCTGGCTTGTTTGCACTGTAGAAATTCTTCATGCCTTCAAGGCCATTGTCATTGTGGCTAAAGGAAAATGAGTTACTTTATAACTATGTGATCTCCTCAGGCAGCAGAGCTATAACCAACGACTCCAGGGGAGCTGCTTCTAATGGTTCTCCAGGGGGAAGCTCCCAAACTGAGTCTCCGTGGCAATATCTGTCCCTGCTCTGGACTTCATGTGACACAGCCCCTCCACAGTTACAGTGTCACTTTGGGTTAGCTCCACACTGCCTAGCACAGACTTAAGGTTAAATGAGACAGATTTAGAGAAGTAAATTTTGTTTTTGAAAGTGAGTTAGTATATTAGATGGTGAGAGAACTGCCACGTCTTACTGCAATCTGTTGTAGGGCATCATTAGAAGTTGGTATTATTGACTTTTACCCGTAGGCAGTGGTTTTTAACTCATCGAGAAAAACATGTGTTAATTATTCCCTCTCTACATTAGATGCTAGGTTTATGAAGTCTAGTAAAAACAGTCTCCACCTTACCATGCCGCTAAAATAGAGTTTTAATTGTTGAGCAGAGGTACAAGATGGTATCTTAGTCTGTTTAAGATGCTGTAACAAAATACTACAGATTGGATACCTTATAAACAACAGAAATTTGTATCTCACAGTTCTGGAGGTTACTAAAGTCCAAGATAAAGGCACCAGAAGATTTACTATCTGGGAAGGGCCAGCTTCCTGGTTCATAAACAGCATCTTCTGGCTGTGTCCTCATTTGGTAGAAGGGGGTAGGGACCTCCGTTGGGCTTTTTTCATATGGGCATTAGTTCCATTTCTGAGGGCTCCTCTCCCATGACCTCATTACCTTCCAACAATCCTAGATCTCACCTAATATCACCCTGGGGGGTGGGATTTCAATATATGAATTGAGAGGGATACATGTATTTAATCTTTGGAGATAGAATTAGGAATACTTTGAGAATTTCCTGTTGTTTTCTCACTTTAACAACAAACGGAAAGCTCGAGTCAGTATGTTGCATGGATGAAAGCTAAGTCAGCACCGATAAGAATGTTCAGAAGTGGCCGGGCGTGGTGGCTCATGCCTGTAATCCTAGCACCCAGGGGGAAGCCAAGGCGGGTGGATTGCCCTGAGCTCAGAGGTTTGAGACCAGCAAGAGCCAGAGTGAGATCTCATCTCTACCAAAATAAAGCCGGGCATTCTGGCAGGAACCTGTAGTCCCAGCTACTTGGGAGGCTAAGGCAAGAGAATCACTTAAGCCTAATGAGTTGGAGATTGCTGTGAGCTATGACAGCACAGTACTCTATGGAGGGCCACAAAGTGAGACTCTGTCTCAATAAAAAATAAAGAAATAAAGAAACAAAAACAAAAACAACTTCAAACTAAGAAGATTGAAAGCCAATTGCAAAATTAAAAAAAAAAAAAAAAAGAATGTTCAGGAATCAGTGTGCAGGACTTCGACAACACAGCTGTCAGAATGGTGCTTTCAGGTTAGGAGGCCTGAGGGACAGGCAAAAGGAGCCACGCCAGCAGCAGGGGTCCTAGGCTCTTCGAAGCAGGGACAGACTGAGGTCAGAACCACAGGTTTAATGAATTAGCAACTGGGGAGGCTCAAAGGAAATAACCAGGGAAGTTCCCAAATCAATGAACTGTGCGCACAGAGGTTTCATGGCAAATGTCATCCCTTAGGGCAGCTTAGTGCTCCTCTCGGTTACAGATGATTTATCCCACCACCGTCACAGCCTTACAGAAAGAAGGTATTCTATCCGGCTGTGAGGATCTTACCTAGGTGGCTCTGTGTGTGTGTGGGAGACCTCTGGCCACTGTTAAGGAATAGAAACCTATCTAGTCACTTGAAAATTTAAGTCCAAAAAGCAAGAGTGGGACAAGATAACCAAGGTCTTACTGCCACACTGAGGAATGGAACGTAACTGTAATAAGCAGGGGAGCCTTTGTGCAGATTTAAGTAGGGAAAGGACAGAACTAAAACTGACATTCCCTTCCTGTGCCACCTCCAGCACCATTCATACCAGTTCCAGCTTTGAGATGCTGAGTTTGTCATTTTGGTGTATGCCATAGTTTTTTTTCCTTTCCTCCAAACTTTGTCTTTTACTTTCCACTACATAAGATTTAAGAATGCGAAAGGTGGCAAAGAAACTAAATGGTTTATACTTTATGTTATAATCCGGAGGGTTTGTAGCAGGGTTCCTCAACCTCAGCACTAATGTCATTTGGGGCCAGATAGTTCTGTTGTAAAGGGCTGTCCTGGGCATCACAGGATGTTTAACAGCAACACTGAACTCTGCCAGGTAGGAGCCAGTACACCTTCCACTTGTGACAATGAAAAATGTCTTGAGACATTGCCAAGTGTCTCCTGGAGGGTAAAAAGTCCCCAGGGAGTGCCATTTGTTTTATAGTTGATGTCGTACATTTACAATGTAAGCTTCTTTTTCTCTTGTTAAGGAGATTGGAAATAAAAGTAAGTTAATTCTTAAGAAGCTTGGACTCATTCTGGATATAGGAGAAATTATCTTTTTCTCTTTAACAGGAAAGTGATGACTTCCTCACACATAATCTCAGGAGCATTTTTCACTCAAAAGCAATCGACTGTTTCCGTTTCAACAGTGTCATTATTTGCATCCGACTCGCTCATCTTGACTTCTGGAAGATGGAGACCTGGTTGCCATTCAAGGGGAAAACGCTCAAAGCTGCCTCAATTCCCAGCCTATCCCAATGTACACTTCTTCCTATACTGCTGCAAACCAACAGACCCTGTGTCTAGATTAGTGATTTTCAACCAGTGTGCGGCAGCACACCAAGGATCTTAGGTGTGCATTGAGCATTTTTATCATTAATTAAATTACTTTCAAAAAAAGTTCAAAGCAAAGCATATTCTTTTTTTACTTTTTTTAATCAACATAATTTAAGTGAAGAAGTTTAACTAGAAGTTCAAGTGTGCTGAGAGATAAAAAAGGTTGAAAAACAGTGAAAAAACTTTCAGTTCCTAATTAATTGGAAGAGCAAGAAAGAGGGGGAATTCATTAAAATCTACTCATGAAATCTATTAAAACATGTACATTTACCTCCAAAAGTAATGCAGAATAATCCCATCAGAAATTTATCTGCACCCCTTTTTTCCATCATAATGGTTGAGAACCATAGCAATATTTGTGCACACTCTCATTAAATCCGGCCCCCAGAACACAGCACTGGCAGCTCAGGGTCACCTGCAGTGGGAGTTCGCTGAAGCACCTCTGGGACGCCTGAGTGCCAGCGGTCTCTGCACAAATTCAAAGTAACTGCCACACTTCCTGTAATGGAAAAATCCTGGTACAGCAGTGAAGACAGACAAAAAGGATCCTCTACAGATCCTGATCCTCAACAGATTTCAATGAACTGTCTAGTGAAGGTGGAATGAAGAGGTTTACATGGTCACTAGAACTCCTCTTTCTACGCTGAGAAAATGGGGACAATATTTGTTAAATCATAGGATTAAAATTAAGCGCTTCTAAAATTTTTAATTTGGCTCAGCGCCTGTAGCTCAGGCAGCTAAGGCGCCAGCCACACACACGGGAGCTGGAGGGTTCAAATTCAGCCCGGGCCGCCCAACAACGACAACTATAATAAAAAAAATAGCTGGCACCTGTAGTCCCAGCTACGTGGGAGGCTGAGGCAAGAGAATCGCGTTAAGTCTAAGAGTTTGGGGTTGCTGTGAGCTGTGACGCCACCGCACTCTACACGGGGCGACAGCTGAAGGCTATGTCTCAAAAAATAACTAAAAATAAAATTTTTGATTTCTCGGTGGTTTTCAGCTTCCCCATCTTCAACGCACGTCTGTCTAGGAAGCAAGTGTGGGCTGATACTATTTGAACGTCAAGGAGTAGCCACAGGAAAGGCTTCTCAAGGTTTCCGAGCGGCCCCGCGCTTCCCGTCCGGGGCAGGAGCTCGGGACAGCGCCTCCTAAGGCGCGCAGGGTCCCGGCAGGTCCCCGGCCCGGCCACGCGGGGCCGCCAGCGGCGGGGCCACTTTAAGGGCGGCCGGGCGTGCGCGGCGGCAGCTGCGGCCTGAGCCACTGGCGCGGCGGGCGGGCTCGGGAGGCCGGCCGGGCCCCGCACGTGCGCAGCGGGCCATGGCGGCCTCAGTCACCGGCCCGGAGCCCGGCCGCAGCGCGGGCCAGGTAAGGGGCGGAGGAGGGGCGGGAGGCAGCCGCGCCCGGGAGCTCCCGCGGGGCCCGCGAGGCCACGTCGCCGCGAGGCGGGGACCGCGAAGGTTCCGCTCTGGACGGGAGACCGCGGGCGACAGGGGAGCCGGCCGTTTGTAAGGAAGAGCCGCCGCCTCGTAGCTCTTGGCGCTCGCCGAATTCCGGAGCGGGCTGGGAGCAGCGGCCACCTGCGGACGTACCGAGGAGCCGAGTCGAGCAGACATTTTGGGGCCGGTGGCAGGACAGCGCGTGGGGAGCGGGGACGCACGGCCTCCGTGTCTGTGTGTGCCAGCGTGGCCGCCCAGAGTCCCTGTCCTCCAACTTGTGCCCAGTCGGGAAGGGACCTGCAAGCTACGTGTCCTCCCCGGAAATCAAAAAGCCCACTGGCTTGCTTGTTTGAGACGGAGTAAGGCTCTGTCGCCCCCAGAGGGGGCAATGGCGCCCCCGCTCCCTGCAGCCTCAAACTCCGGGGCTCAGGAGATCTCGAGCCTCAGCCTCCCCAGTAGCTGGGACTACAGGCGCCTGTATCTCTAAAAGCGCCTTATTTTGCATCCTCTTAGAGAAGCACAAAATCAGTTTTGTGACTACTTTTATGAAGATGAAAGGTGATGATTACCCCACTAGGAAGAAAGCATTAACGAGACCTCTGCACCCCAGAAAGCGCAGGCCAGCCGCCTTGGCGTCCCCTTAGCAGGGCAGCCTTCCGTGCTGAGTGACGTTTTGTTAGTCCTCAGAGGGCACCGCGTTCTTAATCTGTCTCTTAAGAGCAAGTTTTCCCTTTGAAGTGGACCCTCTTAACAGAATTTAATTTTTTCTAGAGTAACCCTGTTTAAACTCTAAGGAGAAAAAAATGGTATTTTATGGTGCAGGATTAGGCAAAGCTGTTCAAAATGGAATTCTGAATATCTGATTATCTAACACCACACCAATAATCATGGTTGCTGACCCTTAAGAGAACGTGAAGCCCCAACTGACCCTTTTGTCTGCCTTTGTGAGATGAGCTGCTTGCTCAGTTCTGTGGCTCAAGCTGTTTAAATCCCTTCACTCCTGGGGAACCTGCAGGCCAGTGACTGCCCTTGAGAGCCTTAGCTCACGCAGCTGCTCCCTGCGATAAGAATGACATAAATAACAACTCACTAAAATGGGGGAGCGATTTGCTTTAAGCACTTCAGCACCTGCTGTTACTAATTAAGGGTTTAGCCCTCCACAGATTGCAAATGGAAATCCAGTGTTTTTCAAATTGTAGAGACTGGAGTGCCCTGAATATTACTGTGATCACAGAAATCAGATGGAGGAGATAAAGACCGATGTCACATTATAAAAACTGCCCACACTTAATATGTACCAAGGTGTTAATAGAGCTTTGAGTGCTGGATTTATAGATGCTTTTTATTTTCTCCTTAGGCTTTTTTGTTTTTTAATTTTCCCAGTATGTCCCAATCATTGCATGTTGCTTTTGTTTAAAAAGGTGCATAAGCAATTCAGATAGAAAAGAGATTTTCCATCAAATGCAGTCTAGTGTTGCTCCAAATTGTGGCTCACAGGTGAAAATCGTAGATGTACTAAGAGGCAGTTTTCCAAGCAGAATATACTAGAAACTTTTATTCCTTCTTAAAAATTCTTATCAGTAGATCCTTCTCATGGCCTGTGTTCATATTATATTGTCAACAAATCATTTTTTTAACTGAATATTCAGTTTTATGTTGTTTATAAGCCATTCAGCTAATTTGAGTTACCCAGGGATACTGGACTACAGCAGCATTCTAACTTGTCGGTTATATTAATACTCGGAATGTAGTGTGGCAGCAGTTTTGTAAGATAGAGAAAGAAGCCTTTGGCAAACTAGTTCCAGAGTTCTGTGTCATACCCTTTCTGTGCCATGGTGCAAAAATTTCAGACTCCTGTGTGGAACGGTGGGTTAGTGGTGCTTATTTTCCCCTCCTCCCTTTCCAGATCCCCTTCCTACATCCTCTCTGGTTTCTCCTCACTACCCAGGACTCATGTTCTGCCCTTCATTGCTTTCTTGACTTTTCTTCACACGGCTGAGAGATTCTGGGGACACTGGGAGCTGAGCCTCTGAGAGGAACACTACAGTCAGAACACCCAGAGCCAGCGATTCAAGTTAGGCAGCTAATGTCTGTTGTTCCAGAATTCATCTTTTGTTCTGCAGTAGGCTTTGTACCCTGAGGTCTGGAACTCAAGCAACACTACAAAGATGGATTTGATTTTGAGCACTTTGTACTGCTCCTCATGGGTACAGTCTCCCCTCTACCCCTCTTCCCAACCCTCTCCCCTGCCAGGTTGATTTGACGTTTGCTGGGGGGTTTTGTGTGTGTGTTCTCAAATGTGTAGTATTTCTCAATAAAACATGGAATAATTACCACCCACAAGGAACTGTACAAACATTTCTAAACAATCTTGTTATCCCCTAGATCAGGATCACCTAAGTTTCTTATTCAAAGCCACTAGTAAGCTGCTGAATTTCACGACAGACCTTGGTTTCTCTGCTTCAAAAGCCTTTGCTCCCTTCCCACTGCAGGAAGCCATTGAAAAAGTATCATTTACAGCTTTGTCAGAACTGAGGCTCATACGCTATTCCTTCTGTGTTCCAAGGATTGAAAGCCATGTTTTCTTAACAGAACAGAGCTAATAGAATGTAAACCCCATGAGGGCTGGGACCTTGTCTGTCTATCTGCCTTGTATTATTCTTAGTACCCAGCACTGTCTGCCTTCTAGTAGGGGATCAGTACATATCTTTATATCTTTTTTTTTGAGACAGAGTCTTACTTTGTTGCCCTCAGTAGAGTGCTGTGGCGTCATGGTTCACAGCAACTTCAAACTCTTGGAATCGAGTGATCCTTTTGCCTCAGCCTCCCAAATAGCTGGGTCTACAGGCACCTACCACAAGACCTGGCAATTTTTAGAGACAGGGTCGGTCTCTTGCTCAAGCTAGTCTCAAACTCTAGTTGAGCAACCCACCTGCCTCAGCCTCCCCAGGGTGCTGGGATTAGAGGCATGAGCCGCCGCACCTGGACCTCAGTGAATATCAATGAAGAGTATAAAGAAAACATATTTAGCAGATGCATAAAGTGGAAGGATTTTTTTTTTTTTTCTGAGACAGTCTCACTACGTTGCCCTCAGTAGAGAGCTATGGTGGCACAGCTCACAGCAACCTCAAACTCTTGGGCTAAGTGATTCTCTTGCTTCAGCCTCTTAAGTAGCTGGGACTACAGGTGCCCGCCACAATGTCTGGCTGTTTTTTTGTTGCAGTTGTCATTGTTCAGCAGGCCCAGGCTGGGCTCAAACCTGCCACCCTTGCTGTATGTGGCTGGCACCTTACCATCTGAGCTACGGGCGCCGAGCCAAGTGGAAGGATGTTTTAAAATAAAAAAAGTCAACTTTTCTAATAGATATACAAATTTATAGCTCAGAACACCCTGGTTTATATGTGTTGTTTTAGGGTAATTATTAGTAGCACCCTCTTTTCATTAATAAAAGTGTCTCCATTTGGAAGATAAGTTTTGTTCACCCTGCTTATACAAGGTAGGTTAATTTCTAGACATTAAGAGGTTGCTTCTATTGATCAGGTTTTTAAACAAAACTCTTACTAAGTGCACTTGTTAATGATTTGGGCTCACAAAGGAATATATTAGTATTGAATAAATCATGTGCTACAGTGGAGATTTGCAAAGTCTGCACTCAGAGCCTCACAGGGGCTTAAAGTCCCACATGGCTCCTAAAGTACTACTGGAAATGAAGAATGTTCAAAAAATGAAATGGAAACATACTGTCAGGGCCCAACACTGTCGACTGGAGAAGTTTCAAATTTCAGAGGCCATTCCAAAGTGTTAAATGCTGTCTTCTTAGAATACATTTGAGGGAAGCAGAAGGAAGTAAGGGGGTTGAGGTAGGTTGATAATCAGGTTATGAAAGACCTAGTGTTTAAATTTTTATCCTGTGCAAAGTGGGTTGGAGCAGGTGAGGGAGACTGATTGGCCCATGACAGTGAACTGAGCATAAGAATGTGAACCTCTCTGCTCACCCCAGACTCCATTGCAGGAGATACTTTTAAAATGTGATGATGCCTTCAGCAGGTAAATATCAGGGAAAAATAACAAGGTGGATATTCTGAATTCCAGAGAGATGAAACAATCAAATGCAATCCATAGTCTTTTTTTTTTTTTTAGAGACAGAGTCTTACTTTATCTCCCTCGGTAGAGTGCCGTGGCATCACACAGCTCACTGCAACCTCCAACTCCTGGGCTTAGGCGATTCTCTTGCCTCAGCCTACCGAGTAGCTGGGACTACAGGTGCCTGCCACAATGCCCGGCTATTTTTTTGTTTTGCATTTCGGCCGAGGCCGGGTTTGAACCCACCTTCGGCATATGCGGCCGGCGCCCTACTCACTGAGTCGCAGGCGTCACCCGTAATCCATAGTCTTTAATGAGATCTTGACTCAAACAAGCAGCTTCTCTCTGAACGTTAAAAAAATCCACAGAAAACTTGAAATTTAGAAAGCAGATGAGATCAAATTACTATTAAAACAAAAGTAGAAAAACTAGAATTTAAAAGACACAGAAGTCATGCAGAGGAAAATGATTTTAGTGATTGTTCAGGCTCAATGCTGGCAAAATCAAAGATGAAAGTGGCTCCAAAGGTGCCCACCTGGTTCGAAATAGTCGAATGCAGAACACCTGGGCCAGATGGGGGTCATTCTCAGACCTCTAGAACTGAGATGGAGGAGAAAAGGAAAGGCATTTCTACCCAGAGGAATTAAAGACTAAGGCCTAATTTGATTTTAATAATTAGCTGGCTCTCTGCTCTCCAGCTTTTGTTTCCACATTAAAGGAACTGGCTATAATACCACCCAAATGCAGGGGAAACTGCTTAATCACATCCACTTAATCCTTCATTCATATTTGTGTTTGGATAACCAAAAATTGCCAGACATTAGCAGACTTAGACACAAATGCACAGATAGATCAGTTATTCCAGAGACAGATTGTTAAGGCACTATATTCTAAATGTTTGTGCCCCACTCCAGTTCACATCTTGAAATCATAACCCCTAAGGCAGGGGTCCTCAAACTACGGCCAGCGGCCACATGCAGTGGTTGAATTGTATTCGTTCCCGTTTTGTTTTTTACTTCAAAATAAGATACGTGCAGTGTGCATAGGAATTTGTTCATAGTTTTTTTTTTTTTTTTTTTAACTATAGTTTGGCCCTCCAACGGTCTGAGGGACAGTGAATTGGCCCCCTGTTTAAAAATTTTGAAGATGCCTGCCCAGGGATGGTGTTAGGATGTGGGGCCTTTGGTGGGGGATTAGCTCTTGAGAGAGGAGCCCTCATGAATTGAGATTAGTATTTATAAAAGAGGCCATAGAGGCCGGGTGTGGTGGCTCACCCCTGTAATCCTAGCACTCTAGGAGGCCAATGTTGGTATATGGCCTGAGCTCACAAGTTCCAGACCAGCCAGAACGAGACCTCATCTCTAAAAATAGCCGGGCATTGTGGCAGGCACCTGTAGTCCCAGCTAATCGGGAGGCTGAGGCAAGAGAATTGCTTGAGCAATTCTTGAGAGTTTAAGGTTGCTATGAGCTATGACAGCACAGCACTCTACCAAGGGTAACAAAGTGAGACTCTGTCTCCAAAAATAAATAAATAAATAAGGCCATAGAGAAACCCTTCACTCCTGCCAAGTGAAGACACAGGGAAAAACTGTTATCTGTGAACCAGAAATTGTGCCCTCACCACTGAATCTGCCAGCACCTTGATCTTGGGCTTTCCAACCTCCAAACTTTGAGAAGTAAATTGCTGTTATTTATAACCTACCCTGTTTATGGTATTTGTTCTGACAGCCTGAATGAAGTAGGACATAGGAGAATAGAAAAAAAAAAATTTAAGTCTACTAATTTTCATCCTCAGAGAGAATATCACATCTTAAAAATAGCCAGTTAGGGGTGGCACCTGTGGCTCAAAAGAGTAGGATGCTAGCCCTATATACTGGAGGTGGTGGGTTCAAGCCCGGCCCAGGCCACCAAAAAAAAATAGGAAAAATAACAGAACAAGAAAAGAAAACATGTTAGAAATTAATAGTTCAGGGCCCGTCACCTGTAGCTCAAGTGGCTAAGGTGCCAGCCACATACATGGGAGCTGGCGGGTTCAAATCCAGCCTGGGCCTACCAAACAACAATGACAACCTACATCCAAAAAATAGCCGGGCATTGAGGCAGGCATCTGTTGTCCCAGCTACTTGGGACGCTGAGGCAAGAGAATTTCTTAAGCCCAGGAGTTGGAGGTTGCTGTGAGCTGTGATGCCACAGCACTGTACCCAGGGTGACAGCTTGAGGCTCTGTCTCAAAAAAAAAAAAGAAAAAAAAAGAGAAATTAATAGTTCAAAAGTAAATTAACTGGAATTATAAAAACCTTTCGAATGATTAAAGAGAGAGCAAGTGATCTGGAAAATAAGGAAGTCTCTCAAAGAGAAGTTGAGATATGACGGATCAATTCAGGATATCCAACATCTAAGAGAAGATTTGCAAGGAAAGACTAACACAGCAGAGAAGAAGGAAATAATCAAAGAAGTAAAAGAAGAAAATTATCAAAGCCAAAGATTCACTAGATACCAAGTAGGAGGAATAAGATCTGTATGTAGTCACATCCTAGAGAACTGTCAGAACCCGGAAGATAAAGTGGAACAAGCACCCAAAGGAAAACAAGGCAGCTTAATTCTTTTTATCTGCAACTCTGGACACTGGAAGACA
>CAUYON010139668.1:0-31854 GCA_963573935.1 Arctocebus calabarensis
TCCACCCACAGCCGCCAACAGGATCAGACCAAACAAACAAATGCAACCTCTTGCCCAATCTCCGCCACTTTTGCCTTCCTCAGGGTGTCCAGAAACCTCACGCTGTCTCCCTGTGTCCCCAAAGGGAAGTTTCTGGGCAGACCATGCCCAGCCGCAAGGAAGCTGTTACTCGTCTGCCATCTTGCTCCCCCCTCCAGTTCTTTACTTTTTATACAATATTCTTTATGACCTAATCTCTCTGTAACTCTATAACATCCAAAAGCATCCCTCAGCCAAGCTCTTTGGCAAAGCAAACCATGTCACACTTCTATACTTCACAGCTTCTTGCATGCCGTTCTTTTGTTTTGTCTATCTCTTTACCTTCCTCTACCTTTATCAAGCTAACAACTACACATCACATATTACATTGTACAGGAAGCCTTCCCCATTCTTCCTTAATCTAAAACAGACATTCTTTTCCTATATTTCTGAAAAAAAAATCTGTCAAGTACTAATTTTCATATATTTTAACTGATGTGTTTATCTGTCTCTCTATTAGACTTAACCTTTTGGAGAGAAGAGAATAACTGATTTTATGATAATAACTAGAGCAATATGCATAAGCACATATAAATAACTCAATAAATATTGGTTGAGTAGATGATTGATTGAATAACTGTAGTGAAAAACTATTTTGGTAATAGACCAATACAACTTGGTAACTAATTAAACTAAGGTGATGGAAGAAAGAGAAGTCAAAGGTAAAACAGACTTTGCTTGGGTTGTTAATGTCATTGAACGTAAATAGGGAACTCAGAAAGAAGAGTGGGGGAAGGATGGAGGATGGGCAAGGAAAGAAGTTTAATCCTGGATATATTTAGTTTCAGATGACTGACATAGGTCAAAATATTTATTAATAATAGACAATTACTATTAAACCAAGTTGAAAAGTAGAAATGGCAGCATGAAGGGGACTAGAGAAAGGGCCAGACAATGTACAGAGTGGAGTGGAGGATTTCTCCTGTCTATTTTAGCCTGTATTTAAGAACTTGAACTTGATACATAACATAAACATATTTGTCCATTCATTCAATAATTCATTTATTTACTCTGTATTGAGTTTCTTCTCTTTTTTAGGCCAAGTACTAAATGTAGGATTACAAAGATTACTAAACTATTTCTTCTCCCTCAGATGAGGTTACAATTTAGTGAGATAGACAGAAATTTAGAATATTATCACAAAGCATGAAAAGTTCAATATCAAAGATTTGATGAGGTGAAATGAGAGCTCTACATAACTGAACGATGTATTGTCTTGGGAAACACATACTTCAAGTGAAAGTGATAAGTGAACTTAATGTGTTTAAGTACGCCTATCATACTTAGTATGAGGTGAAGAATCAGATAGCTTTAAAAATTCTTTTTGGCTTGGATATTTTGTTTTTCTTACAATATCAAGAAAAAGATCAGACATGAAGAAAACCAACTGACCTCTTTAATATTATAGTAATGATCTTTAGATCTTCCTTCTCACTACTTCTCTTAGTCTTAGAATTAGAATGTTAAAAGTGGGGCAAAATATTTTAGAAGTAGACATTTTAATGAATACTAGTGGTTGAATTTCTAACGGATAATAAATACTTTTTGATTTACTTTATTTAAGTCTCTTCAATAAACATGAGTTTGTAGAATCATCAGTACCAACAGTTTAAGAGTAATTAATTTTACATATATCACCGAATTTTAAAAGACTGTTTCAGAAGGGATAATTTTATCAAAAAAGCTAGAAAATTAAGACATTGATTTTTGTTTTGTAGATTAAGAAGGATCTGTTAATGTCTCTCTTCTTGATCCTTCTCATTTGCTTTAAATCTGTTTCTAGAAACAAAGGGGGAAAACTAAACATACCAACCTCGTTAACATGATACACTTCTTTAGCTATGTATGTTGTATCATACAAGCATCTTAAAATTCCCTCTATTTTTTTATATGTGTCTTGTTTGGAAAGAGTGAATAACACAAATACCTAAACCTCTGTTGAGGCTGTACAGTGTGGTCATCAAGAAAATCATATGCACTGTCTTTGAAATACATGATTACCCTATTTGCAGACAAATTGGGTCCTTTCCAGAGCAATTTGGCACAGCTCTAAAGAAGCCTTTTATTTTCCGTTCAGATTCTGCCAGTTCCCTAAAACCCTCAAACTAGGATTAGAAACTTGTGTTAACTATGGTTTTGTTGATTGTGGAATTGCATGTACATGTATATTTGTATGAAGATACAAAACATACTTCATTAAGCCTTCTTGAGAGCTATACAATTTGGCAATCTGCTTTTAAGAATCCTATAACATTAGCAAAACCACATCCTTTTCTGCTTACTACAGAAAGTAAGAGTATCCAATAAATATTCTCTTTTCTTCAGTAAACAGAGGAATAATCTATTTCTTCCTATAAAGGTTTGTGTTTTCACTTTGGCTACAGAGTTAGGAATGTTAAAATAGACTTTTATTATTTTTTGCAAGGCAACCCTGATAGTTTTTAGAGAAAGCTTGCTATGTGTGAGATTGTGTTACATAGTATATAGAAATAGTTCTTGCATTGAGTTATTACAATATGTCTTGTATTTATCTGTATAGAGGTGAGCTAACTTGGTAAGAGGAAGATGCCTAATTCTAATTAGTTCTCTAAGGTCACCTTAGCCCAGCCCTGAAGATTTACACTCTATATGTTGTTTAGAGATTTGTATGCAGGTTTCTTATATAAACCATTTTATTGTCCAGGCAGCATTTAGTTAGTTGAGAAATATTTATTCAGTTTGTACAATGGGCAGTGTACTGTGACTTGAAATCAAAATCACAACTTGACCTTCTTTCCAATAGGAACTTATAATCCTCTGGAAACTTGAGCACATGTGAAAAGTTAAAAAGCATTAAGTGAATAGTAAGGAGTTCAGAGGAAAGGATCATCTGTATGGATTTTCTGAGAGACTTAATAGAGGAATTGGGATTTAAGTTGGATGGGTTAGATTTGACCAACTGGAACAAAGGGATGAGACATTCTAAGCAACAGATGCAAAACAAACACTGAGATGGAGGGCAAAAGTAAACCTACCTTACCGGGGTGGAGGGGGGAAGGCAGGAAACAGATTGTGACAGATCTTAAATATAACATTGAAGAATTTGAAAACTAATAAGATCATGAGAGATCTTTCTTTAATTTGTAATAAAAAAATGCATGACTTAAAATCTACTCCCGTAAGCCTTTCAGTGTACAGGTTTGTAACACTCAGGATGCATGCACATTGTTATACAACAGATCTCCAGCACTTTTTCATCTTGCATGCTTGAGATTTTATTAAACCCATCGAACAACAACTCCTCATTGCCGTCAGCCTCTGGCAACCACCATTCTAAAGTACTTCTGCCTCTGTGAGTTTGGCTACTTTAGATACTGCAGTGAGTGGAACCATGAATTATTTGTTCTATTACTGACTTATTTCACAAAGCATAATGTACTCTGGGTTCATTCATCTTTAGCATATGACATGATTTCCTTCTTTTCTATGGCTCAATAATATACTACATTTCTCATTTGTCTGTCAATGACATTTAGGTTATTTGCACCCCTTGGCTATTGTTAATAAAGTTGCAATGAACATAGGAGTACTAATATCTGTCTGAGATCTAGTTTTCAATTTCTTTGGATAAGTATCCAGAGGTCCTTTTCCTATTTTTAGTTGGCTTATTTGGTTTTTTACTACTTATAGGAGTTCCTTATATTTTTTGAATATTAACCCCATATTGCATACATGGCTTGCAGATATTTTCTCCCATTCTGTAGGTTGCCTATTCACTATGTCGTTTATTCTCTTTGCTGTGCAGAAGTTTTTTTATTAGATGTAGTACCATTTGTTTACTTCTGATTTTCCTGATCATGGTTTTGGTGTTACATCCAAGAAATCATTGAAATGACCGGTGTTGTGAAGCTTTTATCTTACATATTCTTCTAGGAGTTTTACAGTTTTAGATCTTATGTTTAAGTCTTTTAACCCATTTTGAGTTGACTTTTCTGTTTGTTATTAGGTAAGAAACCTTCTTTTCTTCATTTCCTGTGAATATACAATTTTCCCGTCATCATTTGTTGAAGAGACTGTCCTTTCCCATTGTGTAGTATTGTTGACCTTGTCAAAGACCATTTGACTATACATGCATGGATTATTTGAGGGTTTTCTATTCTGTTCTGTTTATATACACACATCTGTTTTTATGCTAGTACCATACTATTTTGATTCTTATAACTTTATACTATGTTTTGAAGTCAGGAAATACAATGTCTTCAGCTTTGTTGTTCTTTTTTTTTTTTTCTATTTTTTGGGATTCATTAAGCATACAGAGAATTAGGTTACACTGATTACATTTGTTGGATAAAGTCCCTCTTATAATTGTGTCCCACCCCCAATAGGTGTATAGCTTTGTTCTTCTTATTCAAAATAGTTTTGGCTATTTCAGGGTTCTTTATAATTCTATATGAATTTCAGAGTTACTTTTTCTATTTCTGAGGGAAAAAAAAAACTGCCACTGGAGTTTGATAGCAGTAGCGTTGAATCTGTTGATTGCCCTGGCTAGTATTGACATCTTAACAGTATTAAGTCTTCCAGTGCATGGACAAAGGATGTCTATATCTTTATTTATATCTTCCTTAATTTCTTGTATCACTGTTCTATAGTTTCTAGTCCATACTTCTTTTTGCCTCATTGCTTAAGTTTATTCCTAAGTATTTTCTTCTGTTTGTTGCTAATATGAACAGGATTGTTTTCTTAATTTTCCTTTTTAGATTGTTTGTTGTTAGTGTGTAGAAGTGCAACTAATTTTTGTATGTTGATTTTGAATCTTGCAACTTTGCTGAATTTGTTTATTATTTCTAACAGTTTTTTTGTGGAATTTTGGGAGATTTTTACATGCAAGATCATGTCATCTGTGAACAGAGATGATTTTGCTTCTTCCTTTCCAATTTGGATGTTTTCGTTTTTCTTGCCTTATTGCTAGATCTATGAGTTCTAGTACTGTGTTGAATAAAAGTGCCAAAAGTGGGCCAATTGTTCTTCTATTCATTTCTAGTTTTATTCTATCATGGCTGGAAGAGATACTTGGTATAAATTTAGTCTTCTTAAGTTTTCTAAGATTTGTTTTTTAACATAACATGTGATCCATCCTAGAGAATCTTACATATGTGCTTTAATTATTTCTTTAGAGACAGAATCTCACGCTCTTGCCCAGGATAGAGTTTTGTGGTATGATAGCTCACTGAGGCCTCAAATTTCTACCCTCAAGCAATCCTCCTGCTTCAGTCTTCTGAGTAAATAGGACTACTGACACACACCACCAGACTCTACTAATTTTTAAAAAATTTCTATAGAGATGGTGTCTTGCTCTGTCACCCAAGTTGGCCTTGAACCATGGCATCCACCTTGGCTAGAATAACAGGTGTGAGTCACTGTGCCCTTGCCCATGTGTGCTTTAAAAGAATCCATATTCTGCTGCTGTTGTATGGAATATTCTGTGTATGTCTGGTCTAGAAAGACAGGAGAAAAAGTGGTATAGGTTTGCCTGCTTCCTTGAAAGGTTTATTTCTGGTTCTTGGTCAGTAGTGCCATCCATAGAGTAAATAGCTTTGATGAGAGAGTTAAGGGTACCGGGTTCCCTCTAAACACTCAGCCCTTCATTGATTACACTCTGGATAGAGAGCTGAGCCAGTTTCTTACATGCATACACTAATCTAATGTTGTACATTCATCAGAACC
Organism: Arctocebus calabarensis; assembly: GCA_963573935.1. Classification (NCBI taxonomy): domain Eukaryota; kingdom Metazoa; phylum Chordata; class Mammalia; order Primates; family Lorisidae; genus Arctocebus; species Arctocebus calabarensis. The sequence continues at coordinate 5,782 of CAUYON010139668.1, forward strand.
TTTTGAGCCCCAGGAATTGTTTATAAGTTTTTAGTGTATTTTTATTTTTATTACAAGTTTTTAATATCCTATAGTAATTCAATACAAAATTATTTGCACACACTAAAAATTTTCTAAGCCTCCCAGAATAGATTTGCTCCTTATTACACTATGCATCTATCTCTACTGCTATAACAACTTTACCTAAAACTTTTTATTTTAAAGGATCATCTTCCATAATAAATTATGAGCTCATTAATAATGGGGCCATGTCTTACATATATTTGTATATGCAGAGGTTAATATTTTGCTGTCTATTCGGCCTTATACATGGTAGAAAATTAATAAAACATCGGATGAAAAAATAATGAACAAAAACATGAATTAAATGATTGTTAGCTGTCATATACATGTGTTACGGCATTCTGGTTATGTACCTCTAATAATTCTAAACACTTAAAAATCTTTCTCTTTGAATTCTGAAAGAGCAGTATTTTGGATAGTGAAGAGATTTGAAGTCCTTGTGTCAATTGGGATGTTTTGTGTTTTAAATAATAGAAAACCAACTCAAACAGGTTGAAAATAAATATGTTAAATGTTTAGGGATTCAATCATTACTGGTTCCAGGACCCCAAATAATATAATAAGAGTCCAATCAGGCCTACTCTCTCCATCTGTTGATTTCATTCTCAGGCTCTCTCTCCCACTGTTCAGTTTACCTCATCCTTAATGTTGTTCTATCTTCCTGGTAGTTCCACTGAAGTCCAAAATTTGTTTTCGTTAGATGGACTTGGGTCCTTTACTCATCCTGAACAATCACTATTTCTAGGGGTATGGAAGATGCTAACTTAGGTCCCCTGTTACATGTCTCCCATTATAGTAATGAGGGAGGTACCTCCCCGAAGTCAGCATGAACTAAGAATGGAGAACAAATATTTCCTTAAGGAAAATTAGGGCATATTTGCCTGAAGAAGGATTAATGTACGTTGGACTGGCATAAAACAGCATATTACCACTTCTATAATTCAATCTGTCACTTCTTTCAAAAATAAGAAAACTGCACAAATAAAGTTATTGCCTAAAGTGATGCAGTTTCTTGAATGGACCTGTTTATATAATAATATTGTGATGAGTATTATAGATTTATAAATTGATGAAGAGTTTTTTATTATTTGATTGTGTTAAAGTCCAGTAATGATAGAGCTGACATGTTAACATAACATGAAGGACAGATTTCCACGCAGTTTATCACTCTGCTGTATTTCAGAACTAAAGATCAAAGTCATCTGGGTAAATGTACTTTTTAACTACAGTTAAAAATTAGATGAAAACTATTGATGGTTTTAGAATCAGTAGAAATAATATTATAATGTATAATTGTTAATAGAGATTTGCTTAAACCTTTGATTCTACATTGCATAATTAGGACAACAGAATTGATTAAGAAAATATCGCCATGTTGAATATATGTTATGGGGTGTTTTCTTAATTAAGAAGGTTTTTTTTTTAACAGTTACTTTAAAAAGATTTCATTCCAAAATCAATTTATTTTTAACAACTCGTACTGTATTTTGATTAACAAAATGTTTTTTATAGTCTTAAAATTCCTAGCTCAATTCATACTGTGATTTTCTTCTGCAAATTGCCCTTCTCTTTTTACCATGTTGTTTTGAAAAGAACAGTTAGTTCTTCAACCAGTGAGTAATGAAGAACTAATGAATTATTCAACTAACAAGTAATGAGTTCCAGACTCTGCTGATCTCTTCACAGATTTTAAAACACTATGTGTCCCCTCCATCTGTTTTCAGACTTTGTGGATGCTATATTACCAGATTAACAATAGAACACATTGCTTTAAATTTAGAAATACTTTCTCTGATAAGTTGTTTGGAGTTTGAAGAATAACATACTGAGCAGTTTATTTGAACATTAACATACTGTTTAAAAATAAGTTCTATTTCCCAGTGTTTAGATGCCCTGTAGTTTTATGGTCATTTATCTTCCTACCGCACTGTGATAGCCTCTTAGAGGGAAGTCAGTGATACTGAGTAGTATCGCCTTTCCACTGATTAAAGCTCGTTGGTCAAAATGTCAACCGATCTATGATTTTTATTGTGTGTTCTTATATTGCCTTTAGGGACTCCTTGGAAATAGAGGGCCTCCTGGACCTCCTGGTCTCAAAGGAACTCAGGTATGGAAGAAATGACTATTCAGTCAGCTAGGTTTTTAATTCAAATTTTCTCTTTTTATTTATTACAGAACTTTAATTTTGGCTTAACGCAAGCATTTTATTAGTGTGGACAATTTTTGTTATTGAGAATTTCAAGTCATCCTTTTATATTGGCAGTAATGGGATATTCAGAATCATTTCCCAGTGTCCTAAAGTGATTTTTGTCACTGATTTCCAGTGGAATCTCTGAAGAATCTGAACCCAGAGTTCCACTCAGGTGTACTAGAACTTATGTTTACTATTTGGACTATTTTATGTGACCCAATATATTATATTATATTATCATATTGTAATATATTATATTTTAATAAAATTATGAATTGAGCATAAATGTTTATCAAATAAATAAGATACGCTATATTCTAGTGAAATCTTATATTGTTCAGATGTGGTTAGCATCAACTATTTAAAGGTGAATCCATATATTTAGTAAATATGTCTTTAAATGGAGTTAAAGCATTTATTACCTTTTTATTCTTTTAGAAAATGATGGGTAAAAGTTTATTTTCAGTGTCTCACTCATTTAGTTTTTGATCCTACCAAGAATTACCAGATATTTATATTTTAAGACATTATAGAGTATTTCCCCCTAAAATATCAGTCCTATAAATTAGTCAAAAGTAAGGTCCAGAACATGAGTGGAGAACATTTTCATGTGGAGGGCTGCATTAATTTAGCTGTAATCAAATCGGGCTACATTAAAGAAACTTCAATCAGTTATAAATATTGACTTTATTTCATAAAAATATAACCACAATGTACTTAATAATTTTAAAAAATAAAAGTTTTTTAAATTTTGAAGTCAACTAACGTTTTAATTACTGTTGTGTGTGCTTTTTCTTGGAAAGTATTTGAAAGTACCCTGAAGGTTCACACTTTCAGTTGATCGTCTCTGAATGGGTATTAGTCATATTTTTTACCTTAAGGGTTCTTAATTTGGGTTAACTAAGAGAATGCAGATTTGCAGCAATAAATAGTTGAAAAGCAAGACAGTTGTATTTAGGCATGTTTCTGAAAGCATGGGTATTCTCAGGCAGTTTTCTATATTTCAGTTAAATCTTTCATAGCATCAAACAATGACTTTACAATGTCATTTCCTGAGAGCTTAATCAATTCTACCTGTACTTCTTCAGGTGCCTTGGAGATATCAACTAGGTGAGGTTGAAATGCTACTATGAGTGTGATGTCATGACTCTCAAAGTCCATGAGCCTTTTATTGTATTCTCCAGTTAATAGGTCTGTAACACCTATGGATTCTTCAAATGGTTCACATATATCATCCTGCCGTCAGTGATCTTTGTTAACTGGGGAAAATGTTCATCTGCAATTTCCTTTTGAAGACGAATGTTTTTAAAAAGATAGCTTTTTATGACATGTTTGAATTTGGTGGTATACATCATATATAAATTTTATCTTGTAAAGAAATATTCAAGTCCTTTTGATTTAATGTGGCATTTTACAGAAATATTGCATTCCTATAGAAGCCTTCTTTTAATAATTCACATTGCTGATTCTATTCTTCATAAAATTTAACTGTCCTCACAGAGATAAAAATTTGGCCAACACCTGTGCCTGTGACAGCCAAGGCAATTTAAAATGATACAGCAAAATAATAAAATAAAATAAATAAAATGATATAGCAAATCCACCTGTATATTTCTCCCTGTTCAACCATGCATTGTTGCATTAGCACAACACAGTTACCATTGTCACTTTAGCATAGAGATTTTGCTGATGCAAGATACAATGAAAATGAGAGCATTAAGATGGGTTAATACTTTTTTTATCTGTGTAATAAACCCTTCATGTTTTCCTGTAATAGAAGGTGCACCCTCTGTATAAACACTTCCTAAATTAACCAAAGTAAATCCAACTTCATGACATTTATCTTGAAAGTTGTTAAAGGTAGCTACTTCTTGTGTTCTGTTAGCAGGAGTACACCACGCTGATTGAAAGTTGTTAAAGGTAGCTATTTCTTGTGTTCTGTTAGCAGGAGTACACCAAACTAGGAGTGCCTGAAGCTAAGAGTGCCCCAAGAGAATAACTCATAGTAGAAGGAAAATTTTCTATGACCTCAGTGAAATTAAAACTGTGCCGAGTCAGTAGTATAAGTTGAGTCATCCGAAGTAATTGAATAATATGTGTTTTCCTTTGAAGTATTGCATAAGGTTGACTTACTATGTTGAAGGCTAATTCATGCCGCCAATCATGTTATAGTTCTCCGTGAAAAAAGTGGTTGTTTGCACTTCGAAAAATTATCAGTGTCTAAGCATCCTATAACTTCAACAGTTCATTTTCTTAACAATTTCTCCATCATGAATGGCTACCCTTTCCCCTCAAGTTTATAAACTACCTTATGAGTTGTTTAGTGATATTATTTTCAGGTCTTATTTCTTCTTGAAAGAATTGTCTTGGTTTGGCTTTTCATATTTTAATTTCTGGGGTATAATTTTTTGCACCTTTTCCTCTAATTTAAAATATTTGTGGCCCTGGGTGGCTGTGGCTCAAGGAATAGGGTGCCAGCCCCATATACCAGGGGTGGCGGGTTCAAGCCTGGCCCCAGCCAAAAGTGCAAAAAAAAAAAAAAATTGTGGTCCTCATGAGTGTTATAATGCTGATGAGCATTGAATTTATTTAATGTTGATGCAGTTTCAGGCTTGGCACCTGTAGCTCAAGCGGCTAGGGCACCAACCACATATACCAGAACTGGCAGGTTTGGAATCAGCCCAAGCCCGTGAAATAACAATGACAACTATAACCAAAAAATAACTGGGTGTTATGGCAGGCACCTGTAGTCCCAGCTACTTGGGAGGCTGAGACAAGAGAATCACTTAAGCCCAAGAGTTTCAGGTTGCTGTGAGCTGTGATGCCACAGCACTCTACCTAAGGTGACAGCTTGAGATTCTGTCTCAAAAAAAAAAAAAAAAGATATTGCAGTTTCATAAAGCAAGAAAATAACCTTATCCTTAGCAGAAATGAGATAATATTGTAATTCCCAATCCGCATTAAAAAAATCTGTTTTCTTCCTTCAGCTTTCTTTTGGTCTCCTTTGACATGATGGGATGTTAAACAGACAGAAAGAATTAAAGGTTACTGTCAAGCTTTGCAACTATTCACAAATTCCACTTGTGAATAGCACACTGCACACTGTTGACAGCACACTGTTGTCAAAAGACTGGTATACTAAACCTTCATATTGTCTTGCCAATCAGCATCATGCACTAGTCAGGTGGGGAAGTTAGAACTAAATCACGATCACAGCAGCCATCAATTTAGCACTTATGGCTTACTAATGATCTAATTGTACTGGTCAATCCGGGAGGATCATTTAATTGAAATTTATTTTATTCTCCGGTATTTTAAATATGTTCATTTAAAAAGTAAAATAAAAATATAAAATATAAAAAATATAAAAGGATTTATTCAGTAAAATTTGGCTTTAGTCAAACTGCCTCACTTAAGGACCTAGGAAGCAATGTGTGGTCTTCAAGGCTGCAGGTTTCATACCCCTGCTCTAGATGTTAGCCCCAGTTTGAGTAGGATCAGATGTATCTTTGTATCTCTAGTGCTTATGATGGAACTGAAACTCACAAATAGTTATTTGAATAAAAGTATGAAAATATGCCCACACCAAACACATTCTCTATAAGTAAATTTTTAATGTAACAGTATGTATTTTTTTTCTTTTGTAAAGAACTTACTCTAGTTCCTCCCTGTGTTGGGGAGATGCTAAACCCAAGACCTTAAAGGTTATCTGTAACTAATAGTCTCAGTGATTTCTGCTCCTGATTTGTGATACCCTGATCACTTTCACTCTTCTCCACTTGCAATTTTCAATATACAGCTTGTTTTATCTATGAACATGGCATATATACATGTAAACAAAACAGAATATTAGTCATAAAAATGACTGAAATCTTATCATTTGCAACAACACAGATGGAACTGGAAGATAATAAGTGAAATGAGCCAGGCATAGAAGGATAAACTTATCACGTTCTCACATGCGGTAGCTAAAAATAAAAAAAATTAAATTCATAGAGATAGAAAGTAAATTAATCATTAACCATAGGTTGGGAAGGGCAACAGGGGTAGCCGGTGGGGTATTAAATTGGAGATGGTTAATGGGTGCACCAACAGTTAGGTACAATGAATAAGTTCTAGTCTATGGTTGCACAGCAGGATGAGCATGGTTAGCAATAATTTGTTGTATATTTTGAAAACCAAAGGAGTGGAATTGGAATGTTCCCAACACAAAGAAATAGCAAATGCTTGAGGTGAGGGATACCTCAATTACCCTGATTTGATCATTATAAAGTACATACCTGTATCACAAAATCACATGTACCCCACAAAATACAACTATTATGTACCCATAATAACTGAAAATTAAAATTAAAAAAAAATCCAATAGTACATGTTCCTCTTAAGGTAAATGTGGGATTGGCATACAAAAAAAAAAAAAAAAACCCTAAACACAAAAAACTGTGGTGATACAGTTCTAAAATACAATAAAATTGCAGCATTATTTTCATTACATCTCAGAATGATCTTCATATTTCAGAATAAATAGAATAAGAGTCTATATTTTTTAAAAATTTCTTTTAGCATCATTCAGAATGATATGTTCTGAATTTTTTTAAGGGAGAAGAAGGACCAATTGGACCCTTTGGAGAACTGGGGATAAGAGTAAGTGTCATATAAATAATTTTCCATGCTTGCTTCTCTTGGAATCAACTGTTCTATAAATAATTTTAAAAGAAGAAAATGTTAAATGACAGCAAAGAACAAGTATTAAAGTAAACTATAGCTATAAAATCTCCCCAAATAAAATAGGCCAATAACTGGAATTCTCAGGGATATTTTGAATGATATTACACCCATCACATATTTACTTGTTTTTTCTGTGGTCTTTTGGTCTTAGTACTATATTTTGCTGTGTATAGTGTGCACTTATGACCAAAATTTTTGAGGGAAAAATAAGGATACACATTATACATGGGTGGTACTACTTGTGTATCTATGTAAATGTTTTAATCATTTTATTTACACTTAGTTATTAAAAGTGCAGCCCTAGAAAGCAATAATAATATCCATACGCAAAATAATACCCTGGAATATGGTAATACCCTGGAATCGGTTTTGTTGACCTTACAACAAACTTGCAACAAAAGCCCATGTTATACAAAGTACAAAAGCAATCCCCGAGGTCTTGAAGACCCAACTTGTGACACCTGGTGACGTAACCAGCCAACCTCAACCTCATGACTTGTCAGTAAACAAGCTCTTTAAGGCCCTAATAAAGAAAAAGTGAGCATCACAGATGCAATCAGCTGGTAATGATTTAACCTCTGTAGATGTTAAATCATTGTCTGACAGACAGAATCAAAAAATCATCCATTTCCCAGCTTTGTGATTGGATCCTAAGATCATGGAATGATATCAAGAAGGAAGTGTTTGTGAAATTGTTTTAAAAAAAAAAAATGTGGCATCAGCAATGATATGGATGGAACTGAGGACAAGGAAATTTACTGGGATGAGGAAAGTGACTCTTTATAAGACACCAGTAATGTAGAAATTGAATAAGATGTTATTTGCTGTTTTGACAATCATGAAGACCTCTTGGCCACCTATGATGTGTAAATTTCATACACTAGTAATACACATTTGTTACTAGTACATAAAATTTCTTGTACTCACATCTGTTCTTTTGTTTTGTAATTATTTGTTACATAAAATTTTTGTACCATATTATGTTAAAAAACAAATGCTAAAATTCCTTTATAATACAAAAACAAGTACCTAAATATAAACAAATAAAAATCTAAATTCAAAAATAAAAGTGAAAAATTTGTTTTTCCCTGAAAATTTGGGCCAGAAACATGGGTGTGCATTATACAATGGGAGCCATTATAAATGGAAAAATACAGCAATTTGTGCAAATTATTTCTAAATTTCTCAATTTATAAATTGAGGCTAAATATTTTCACCATTTTAATAATATTCCAGGGATTTCTGTTTTCTAAGTGTGTCAGTAAAATATGGAAAGCTAATAATGTAACTTTTCTGCCAATTTCATGAGATAATAAATACTGTGTGAAAATATATGAATTATTTGTTTTCAGGCTCTGAAATGAATTCGTAAAGCATTTTTTGTATTCATGACCAAAGTTTACATTATCTTGAAATAATTAAAGTATATGCATTATGATACATTACTTTAAGAGGCATTAGACTCACTCACATGAAATATATTTCATTCTCTTTTCTTGAGAACATCATACATAAAGTGCTGTTCTTAAAAGATTTTCACTTTCCTCAGTGTTTTGTAGTTCTCTTTGTAGAGATCTTGCAGCTCTTCATTTAAGTACATTACCAGATATTTTATTTTCTTTTTAGCTATTGTCAATAATTGAATATTTAATTTGACTCTCAGATTGACTGTTATTGTTGCATAGGAAGGCTACTGATTGTGTACATTGATTTTGTAACCTGAGACTTTACCGAATTTATTTATCAATTCCAGGAGTATCTTGGTAGAATCTTTGGACTTTTCTAGATATAAGATCATATCTTCAGTAAAAAGCAGTAGCTTGACCTCCTCTTTCCCAATTTGAACATCCATAATTTCTTTCTTTTGGCTGATTGCTTTGGCCAGGACTTCCAGCAATATGTCGAATAGACATGGTGACAGTAGGGATTCTTGTCTTGTTCCAGTTCTTAGTGGGAATTCTTTCAACTTTTCCCCATTCTGTATGATGTTTGCTATGGGTTTCTCATATATAAGTTTTATAATTTTGAGATACATTCTTTTTATGCCTACTTTGTGAAAGTTTTTATTATGAAAAGATGCTAAATTTTGTTGAATGATTTTTCTGCATCTATTGAGATGGTCATATGATCTTTGATTTTGCTTCTGTTTATGTGTTGAATCACTTTTATTGATTTATGTATATTGAACCAATCTTGCATCCCTGAAATAGGCCAACTTGGTCATGGTAATTTTTTTATGTCCTATTTACTTCAGTTTGCTAGTATTTTATTGAGGATTTTTTGTATCTATACTCATAAGGGATATTAGCCAGTAGTTTTCTTTTTTGTCTGTTATTTCCTGGCTTCAGTATCAAGGTGATAGTAGCTTTATAGAATGAGTTTGGGAGGATTCTCTCCTTCTGAATGTAATGGAATAGTTTCTATAGTATAAGTATTAACTTTTTTGTAGGACTGACAAAAATTCATCTATGAATCCATCTGGTCTGGAGGATTTTTTTGTTGTTGTTGTTAGAAGATGATAGAAACAAAGGGAAAAACATCACGCTAATGCATCCTTATTTATAAGGGAAATATATTTGTAAATGACAAAGTGGGATATGGGGGAAGGAGAGAGTAGACAGAGAAAGAAGGGGGCGAGGGAAAGAAAGCAAAATAAATGAACAAAAGCTTTTCAAATGAAGATGGGCAGATGGCCAATAAACACATGAAAAAATGCTCAGGGTCACTAACCATCAGGGAAATGCAAATTAAAATAACAATGAGACATCACCTTACCTTCCTTAGAATGCCCTTTATTAAAAAGCCCCAAACAATAGATGCTGACATGGATACAGAGAGAAAGGAATGCTTGTACACTGTTAGTGGGACTGCAGATTCCACAGCCTCTGTGGAAAATAGTATAGAGATTCCTCAAAGAACTAAAAATAGATCTAGCATTTGATCCAGCAATTTTATTACTGGATATTTATCCAAAGAAAAAGAAGTCATTTTGTCAAAAAGATATCTGATTCAAATGTTTATTGTAGCACAGTTCACAATGGCAAAGATACTGAATCAACCCATGTATCTATCAATTCTTGAGTAGATTAACAAATATGGTATATTTATACCATGACATGCTACTCATGAAGAAGGATAACTTAATGCCCTTTGCAACAATTGGGATGGAACTGAGACTATTATCTTAAGTGAAATATCTAAAAAGTAGAAAAATAAATACCACACATATTCACTATTAAACTGGGACTAACCGCTGTGCATACACATGCATAGAGGGAAGTAAAAGTGGATGGAAACCAAGCGAGGGAGAGGAGGAGGAGGGGATGCATGGAAAACTACCTAATGCACATGATGAGTGCTACCTGGGTGACAGGCACACTCATAACCATGACTCAAGCATTATAGAAGCACTTCATGTAACCAACAATATTAGTATCTACATAATACTTTGAAATAAAAAAATCACATTTAAAGAGGCAGTTATTATTTCTTTTGCATCTTTCTCCATTGGCACATATATTGCTACAATCCCATTAAAAGAAAAGAGTCAATATTCTATTTTTTTTGCAAGGATAGTTGTATAAAAGAAAAACTATTATTCAATCCCAGTAAAATTGATTTCATTGAAAATTTCCTCCTGGTGGGAGAAGGAAGAAGAAGATGGGTAAATTCACCCCTAACAGTTACAGTGCACAGTATCCAGGTGATGAGACACTTACAACTTTGACTCAAACTGTACAAAAGAATTCATGCAGTCATATTATTTGTACCCCCATCATATTCCGAATTAAAAATAAAATAAAATTTACTTCCCTGGAAAACAGAACTCACCTCTTGTCCACTTAGTTTGTGCAATTATTATTATTGTTTCTACTGTTGGGTGAAAACCAACATAGAGTGTGGTATTGCTGTGGAGTTTATCCTATAAATCATCTCTAATACTGAAACAATTCTACTAGATATTGCCCTCTGTAAAACTTTTACATTTTTAGATGTAAAAATAAGGTTTCAATGTTTTACAAAATCCATCTGTTATGATAAAATTTTTTTTGAAAAGGTTGCTGTAATTTTTCCCTTCTCTTCTCTTACTTTTTTGATACAAATTTTACAAGTATACTTTTAAAGTTTAGTCTTTCCAAAATCCACAGAGCACCAGGATAGGTCATTGGTAATAACGCTGTTACTAATGCTCTGAATAGCTTGATTTCAAGGAAGTTATAAATGTGCTGATGCCAGGCTCCAGAGAGATTCTTTCCATAATGTAAATATGTATAACTGTTTCCATTCTTCCTTCCCTCTCCCATGACTCCATATCCCTACTCATACTATTTAAGACATTATAATTACCCCCTTGATTGCATTCTGAATTCTCTCTTCATACCCACTTATTCTTACTTTTCTAAATTATTTCATACTTTTTCTGTCTTCAAACTCCATTTGCCTCTTTCTCATCCTCTTTCTTAACCTTTACCTTGCTTCTTACTTTTCTGAAAACACTGGAATCAGAAGACATTGACAATTTATATCATTGCATCTACCTCCCTCTCTTTAAGCCCATTGACTATAGTGCCTTCTCTCCTATGACTGTGGGTAAATAGGCCATATTTTAAGGTAAGGTCAAAAACTTCCCCTTGCTTACTATACACTCTGTCCTCTTGTCTATTCAAGAACATTGGTCTAGAACAGTGGTTCTCAACCTTCCTAATGCCGTGATATATTTTCATTGTTACAAAGAGGTCATGACCCACAGGTTGAGAACCGCTAGTCTAGAAGTTTACCCTTTTTTCCCCTGTATCTTAATTCTTTCTCTCTACTAGATCATCCTAATAGCATATAAACATGCTATTATTTCTTCCACCTTAAAAATAAAAGCAAAACTTGGATTGATCCCAGTTTCCCCTTATTATCTTATTTCTCTCCTTCACTTTTCAGTAGAACTCCTCAAAAGTGTTTTCTATACATGCTTTTAACCACAACCACTATCCCTCTATCTACTTAAACCACTTTCATCCCAACCGCTGGAGTACAGATCCCAACCTTCATAAGATTATGAAGATGACCTTCATACAATGGTTAAAGCAGGCTCTTTGTTGCTGAATTGAGTGGTTATTGCTTAGTCCTCATAATCTTAACATTATTCAGTACTCGTACCTCTCAGAATGTGACAAGACCATTTCCCTGAAACCAATTTCTTCACTTGCATGATTTTCCTCTTAACTCTTTAGCATCAAATTTATTTCATTTCTTCAAATTCTAAATGTTGAAGTGCTCTGAGGCATAGTCGTCTGTGAAATACCTTTTCATTTCTGTCTACATTCACTGTTAGATGAGCTCATCTAGTCCTACAGCTTTATATACCATCAAATTGCTGATGATTTCACAAATAATAACGGTGAGTCAGAACCTTCTGCCTGTTGCAGTCTTGACATGTATAACTACCACTTAAATGTATAACAAGCCCATCAAACTCAACTGTCCAAAACTCAGCTTCCAAATTACCCTTTACAACTGCTCTGAGCTTTCCTTATGTCATGTGTTCAGTTACTCAGATTAACAATCTTAAATTCATTTTGATTTTCTTTCTCTTTCTCCCACATTCCACACATGATCTGCCAACTGTTTCTGGAGGCTCTACCTGCAGGCCTCCTATGTCTAGAATGTCACCACTTTTTTTACAACCTCCTCTAATATAATCCTAATCTAAACCACCATAGTGTATCTCTTGGATTATTGCAGCAAAATCTTATTTGCATTATCTGCTCCTTATACTTGCATCCAAGTGATCCTATTAAAGTATAGATCATATCTGTTTTCTTCTCAAATGTTGTGTAAGGCTTTCTTTCCCACTCACAGTGAAGATGCAAGCACTTATGGTAATTTACAAGGCCCACATGACCTGACTTCCCGTCCCTCATTCCTTTCTTTGACCTCATCCCCTTACTGATCTTCTCTTTAATGCTTCTCCCGCTCAAAGTTCTTCAACATACCCTGTGCATCCCAGCAGCAGTACCTTGGTATTTGTTCTTTCCATCCACCTAGAGTACTTTTCCTTCAGATAGGCCTGTAATTTGTTCCTTTTTTAAAGTGCTTTCTCAAATGCCACCTTTTCAGTGAAATCTTATCAAAATTTTCTATAAAACTCTCACAGGAGTTTATATCTCTCTTCCCTGCTTAATTTGATGTCTTTCATATTACTACTATCTAATGTACTATATATTTTACTTATTTTTAAAAAATTTTGTCTCAGCACTTGGGAGGCCAAGGGAGGTGGATTGTCTGAACTCATAGGTTTGAGATCAGCCTGAAACAGAGCAAGACCTCATCTCTAAAAATAGCCGAGCATTGTGGTAGGCGCCTGTAGTCACAGCTACTTGGGAGGCTGAGGCAAGAGAATCACTTAAGCCCAAGAGATTGAGGTTGCTGTGAGCTATGACCCCACAGCACTCTACCAAGGGTAACAAGTGAGACTCTGTCTCAAAAAAAAAAAAAAATCTCAGGCCAGGCATGGTGGCTTAAATTTATAATCCTAGCACTCTGGGGAGGCTGAGGTGAATGAATTGCCAGAGTTCAGGAGTTGAAGACCAATCTGAGCAAAAGCAAGATCCAGTTTCTAAGAATATTTGGGCATTGTGGCAGGTATCTGTAGTCCTAGCTACTGGAAGGCTGAGGCAAGAGGCTCACTTGAGCCCAAGAGTTTGAGATTGCTGTGAGCTATGAGGCCATAGCAGTCTACCAAGGGTGACAAAATAATACTCTGTCTCAAAAAAAAAAAAAAAAACCCAACCCTGGTCATCTTTACTAAAATACCAGCTCTAAGAGGACAGTTAGGTTAGTGTATTCTCCAGTCCTTGGCACCTAGAAATATGCATGGCACAAAATAGACAGTCAGTTGTAGAGTGAACTGCTAATAAATATGGTGAAATACATTTACCAAATAATTTTGAAGTGTTTAATTTTATGAGAATAGTCTAAATTGTATAAACTTTAGGACACATTCAAAAATGAGAATGACTAAACGAATCCCTTCCTTTCTTTTATTTCCATCTCTTCTAGGGAAAACCAGGTCAAAAGGGATATGCAGGTGAACCAGGATTGGAAGGCTTAAAGGTAAAGCAACCGACTTCAGTATCCATTTTAAAGCATAATTATTACAGAGATAAAATTATGACTCTCCTGCAATTGAGAATCTATATATTTATATTGATCTAAATACAGATTGCATATTCCACATCTGAAATGCATGAAACCAGAAACATTTTGGTTTCAGATTTCTTCGATTTTGGGAATATTTGTATTATTTATAGTTAGATTTGAGTATCCCAAACTCAAAAATCTGAAATCCATAATGTTCCATTGAGCATTATGTCAGTGCTCCAAAAGTTTCAGCTTCTGGATTTTCAGATTTGGGATGCTCAAGCTCTGTCTATGATTGTATCTATAACTAAATATTTGTATAGCTATGCAATTGAATAAAGAAATGTTAGGATGAGACACAGGAGGTCAGACACAGGACAGTTAACCATAACTTTGGTGATTATGTCCTCCTGGGCAGAAATCTACAAGTTAATATAGTGTTACCAAATCTGGGGTTCTTAATCACAGTAAATGTTGATTCTAGCTAAGTACAGATTGTTCTCCACATAATCATTGGGTAGACTTTATTACTCTATGACACCGAAAAGATCTACCACTCACTTTTTGCTTTATTTCCAAGGGTTAGATGTTTTTAATAACGCCAATAAATATAAAGTAATGTTGTGGTTGAATATGTACAGACAGCATTAAAGTCTGAAAGAAACTAGCTGATAAGAATTGCTGATTTTTGCAAATTTAAAATATAATAATTGAAAGAGTCACAGCATTATTGCTAATTTTCCTAAAGGTAGAGGTTTTTTTTTTAATCAAGCTTATCATTTTTATGATGCAGAAATCTAAGGAAAAGCTAGACCACACAACATTTTCCAAGATCAATCAAGAAATAGGAGCTAAAGTATTACTTAATATATCAACATGTCTGTGACTGGACTTATTCTCAATGAATATGTATACCTGATATTTTCTCAAATTATATACAAAAACTTCATAGAAGTATAATGTTTATAAACAGAAAGCTTAATCAGTTCCCATTTATTGAGAGTAATCCCTGTATTGCCAAATAGGTCTAGGAAATCCAGTTGTGAGCGCCCACCCAGTAAACTGACAAGACTCTGAATGGCAGTCATTATATATACGCTGCCTTCTCCCAAATCACACCAGAATCTACAGGCTTCTGTGGAATTCAGTAAATGGAGAAAGTTCTCTAATGTTTGTTCCCCCCTAAATGCTGATGAAGCTTGTGCTTCAGGGTATCATACAGGTTCAGACCTGGGGGAGTTGGTGAAGGATCACCACCTTCACAGCACCCTAGACCCCTCTTCTCGTCCTAGTCCTGGGAATTATCCTCTCTGTTGCTGTCATCAAAGACAATCACCTCTTAACCTTCAGAGTCTCTGAAAACTAAAGCAAGGATGCAAGTACTCTGCAAACAAGCCTTTGCTTTCTGACTGTTAACACAAACCTTTCTGTTTGGTTTCCTTTTTGGAATTGGAGAGGATCAACTTATGGGTAAGAAGGGAAAGATACTAGAAAATAAATAATCTGCATATTATCTTGCCATAAATTTTTTTAAAAGCTATCTATTGAGCTGTCAAAAACTAGCTATTACAAACTACTACAATCTGTCACTCTTTGCTGTTTATCTGAATGCATATAGAAATGGAAGTGAAAATTTGTGAAACTGCTTTACTCATGATGAATATTTAGTTTCAGTGCTTAAAATCAGCACTGTCAAATACAATGTAAATCGCAGATGTGAGCCATATTGAAAGATAAAAAGAAAAACAAACAAAAAAGAAGTACAAAGAAGCTGGCAAAATTAATTTTAATGGTATGTTATTTAACCCAAGAGATCAAAAATTTTTTAATATAAAATCAATATTAACATTATCAATGAAATATTTTGTATTTTTTTTATACAAAGTCTTCCAAATCTGATGGGTATTTTATACTTACATCACATTTAAATTCAGACTAGCCCATTTTAAATAATACCTACATGTCATTAATGGTTACAGTATTTTTCAGTGTCCTAAGATCCTACTACCTCATACTGCAATATAATTATTAATTTGTAGACAGTAATGGATGGCTTAATCTCCTATTTCTGTAAACAAATGTTCATTTCTGTTAGAGTCAGTCTACGTGGTACTTACTCTTTTATCTTTCTTTAATCTATATTTTGCTCATGCCAGCTCCCTAAAAAATGACCCTTTCTCATCACCAGTGGATCACTTGTTTTCAGGGCTCAGCACAAATATGGTTTGACAATACATATTGGAAATCATGCATGTTTAGATTTTTTCAAAAGTAATATGGTGCATATACTGTATTTTACTTAATACTGCCAGCGGTCGATGGGGCAGCTGATCATAATCAGGTACATTAATCTATCAGTGGTGAAATGTAAGGATGTGCAGATAAATTGTAATAAATCAAGGCTGTAAATGAAGTCACTTAGGTCCATTTAAGTATTGGCACCAAATTAATTCAGGTTGGGTCAAGTTTGCCACCAAATGAGTTGCAAAAAACTTTGGGTTTTCAGAGCTTTATGAACAGCAAAATTGTGCTTCTGGGCTTATGAACAGACAAGGTCTGATAACTGAGTTCGTAAACTCAACATTTAAAAGGTGCTCCATACGTCATTGCTGAATATCACTACGGTCACCTTCGTGTATTCCCTTTGGGAAGCTATACACCAACTCCAGCACTCAGTCCACCCTTCAAAGCAATTTTGGAACTCTTTTTCTGGACTGGCCATCATAAAAATTAAGTGTATGATTCTTTAAGGCTGCATAGTATTCCATGGTATACATGTACCACAATTTATTAATCCATTCGTGGGTCAATGGGCATTTGGGCTTCTTCCACGACTTAGCATGAAGAGACATTTCTAACCTGACATGTGTGAACTCACCTGTGCTTGCTACAAGTTCACTGTCTCAGCTAAGGGTGATTTTATTTTTCCAATGGTCCAGGTCAAAACCTTGAGAGCCTCTTCCCTCTCAACCCTTGGATCCCACCCATGAGGAGGCCTCACTGGGGCCTCTCTTGTCACGTATCCAGGATCCCTCTGGAAATCCCACTGGCTCCCAGATTCCAGCCATTTTCATCACATCTGCTCTTCTCCTCGAGCTGCCACTGTCCCTCTCTTGACCACGGCAGCCATTCCTAACTGATTTCCATTTGTTTTACACATGAGTCAAGAATGCTCTGTGGACAGAAGCGAGAGTAATTTTTTTTAAAAAGATAGATCATATCACTTCTCAGCAGAACATCCCAGCTCATTCAGAATAAAAGCCAAACTCCTTAAAAGGATCCATAACTCCCAGCACGGGTTGTCCCTGTGATCTCTCGGACCTCCACTGCGGCCTCCTCAGTCTGGGGCGCCCCTCCTGCCCCCGGCTGTTTTGTGGACACCCCGAGGATGCTGCTCCGTGGGGTCTCGCTGTGCTTTTCCTTCAGCCAGGATCATGGTTCTCCCTGTATTTCCACGGCTGTGTCTCTGCATCCCTCAGCTCCACTGGAGTCTCTCTCCCCCTTCCCTGACCCTTGTCCCTATACCAGCCCTGACCGCTGCACAGCACCCTGCCTGGTCTTCACGCACACCCTTGGCCACCACCCAGCACACTTATTTTAAACTTGTTTGCATCTCTTTCCCACTTACTTATAAACTGAGAGATGTTATTTTCCTTCTTTTATATCTGCTCCATCTCCAGAACCCAGAGTAAGCCTGTAATAGAAGAGGGTGTCAAGCCCCCCTAGAGGGAAGGGAAGATGGCAGGCAGGGGAGCCCCTCCGACTGGGGGATGTTAGGAAAAGCCGCCCATGGGAGCTGCTGTGTTCCAGCAGAAGCACCATGGCCATGACTGAGCTGGCCCCGGGCAGAGAGGGGCCCAGGTGATAACCCACCCAGCTCTCAGTCCTTGCGCCTCTGATGTCTTGCTGGTGCGACCAGCTCCGATGAGAAGCCAGAGAGTAGAGCCCACGTGACACAGTGGACACAGGGCACCGATCACAGCAGACAGGGATGGAGAGGGAATCTGGAGGGGCAGGTGACCTGCACCCCGATAGTCAGAGGGAGAAGCAGAACTTTGCTTTAATTACAGCACTTACTGCGTTTTCTCCACCTGGGTGAATGCCAGGTGCCTCTGTGATGATGAGGGGACTGGAGGGAGATATTGATCCAGGCTGTGTGGCTTCTCTGCGCTCATTCTCTTTCCCCCATTTCTTTGAAGTTAGAATGCCATTGGGGGTGTGGATTTGATCTGGAGCATCTATCCCAAGAGGGATTTTCAAAGTGCTCACCCAAATGCACACAGCACAGTAAGTAGACACAGAAACTGGCGTTGGGAGTCTTGCTGTGCTGTGATGCTGTGATAAGGAAAGGCTGGAAAAGCAAAGTCCTTTATGTCAGTTTCTGCCAGTCTGTCCCAGTGAGCAAATACTGGGTTAATGTGGGATTTGAGACTTATAGTCTTTCCAAACTGCATCAGTCCCCTGAGCGAGAGTCTGCCCACCCCTAAGCAATCGTATTGCACTGACAGCCCCCTGAGACCTCAAGGCCTTAGGGCCCTGGTCTGCAAATGTCTGAGGCCAGAGCTTG
Source organism: Arctocebus calabarensis (assembly GCA_963573935.1). Lineage (NCBI taxonomy): Eukaryota > Metazoa > Chordata > Mammalia > Primates > Lorisidae > Arctocebus > Arctocebus calabarensis. The sequence continues at coordinate 24,465 of CAUYON010139668.1, forward strand.
GGGTCCAGGTGAGCCCTGCCCAACTTTCAGCTCAGACTTGCTGCATCCCACCTGTTGAGAGTTTGCTATTTTAACCAAATCTTAAACCTAAATTAAATGCTTAGATTAAACTAATGCCTGTATTTTTTCACCTTCACATTTATCTTCCTAAACATCACTGGTAATAATATATTCAAGTTCATATATTTCAAACCGAAGGTTGTAGAAATTTCCAAACATCATCGTACAGTGGAGGATTCCCTAAGCCCTCTTCCGTTTCTCAGTAGGAACGGTGACCATGGAGCGGTGTTGTTGTGAGACTGAGCTCCACCACCTCCCACCTGGTGAACGTGGTCAATGATCTGGTTTCCTGGGCCTTCTCTCTGACGTGCAGAATGGGGAAAAGTAACATGAGCATTAAACGAGTGAGCATCTGAGACGCTAAGAACGGTGTCTGGCACAGACTAAGCACCATGGAATTATTTGTGGACTAGAATAAACAGCCATCTTTTCAATGTTTCGCTTTGTGGCATTCTCCCACTGATTCTGCTAAAAAATTTAAGAGCGTGCTAGTAGCTTTTGAGAAAAGCCTGCATGTTATACAAGGAGATTCATGTGATCCATAAGATTGCATTCTTTCACAAATCATTGTTTAATCTCACTCATAAAATGAATAAATTAGGAAGAGTGTTAGGCGCAGTAATATTCCCCCACCAAGAAAAAACAAAAAAAAACTTCCCGTCCCTCTAATTCTTGGAATGTGTGACTGTGTTTCTTTACGTGGCTTTGACGATGTATCAGGATCTTGATATACGGGAGGAGGAGTTTGGATTACCCAGGTATGCCCAATCTGAGGCTAAAAAGAGGCGAGCCTTTCCAGCTACAGTCAGAGCGATGCAACATTCCAGCTCTGATGACAGAGGAAGGGCCATGAGTCAAAGGATGTGGGTGGCATCTAGGATCCCACAGGGAAGGAAGCAAATTCCACTCTCAAGCCTCCAAATACCCTGCCTGTGGATGGAACCTGGCTCTGACCCATCACAAAAACACCACTGCAAGATAAGACACGTGTAGACTTTAGCCGCTAACTCAGTGGTCATGTGTTAGAGCAGCAAATAAAAAACTAATGTAGGAGGTAAGGGTCCCCAGGCCAGGCGGCCTCCATTTACATCCTGTCTCAGCCACAGTCCCACATCTACACGGGTCGACTCTTACTGGGAGGTGTCTGTGGGTGATGTTTTCGGTAACAAGTTTTCCTCCTTAAACTTTACCTACCCTTCAAAATGAGAAAGGGACGCCCCAGGGAAGAGGTAACTCGCAATGTGGCTTAGAATTAGAGACACTTGGGCTTAGGGATGCCAGTGTCACCAAATTTTCCTTTTTGAATATTCATAAATTTCATTAAATAATTGCGACAGACATATAGTTATAAACAAGAAGAGAATTCATCACTTATCTGAAATTCAAATGTGTCTGAGTGTCTCATGTTAGGTATTTTATCTGGCAGCCCTGCCTGGGCTGGAATCGCAGCTGTCACCAAAAAAAAAGTAGAGCCCTAGTCAGGGGTTCTCCCAGCGGGCCACACGTTGGGATGTTCTAGAGCTCTTGTATAAATCAATTTCATCACTGTCTGAGGGGAGGGAAGGGGGAAGGGCTTATTTCAGGTTTCCTGGCCCTTCCTCGGGGTGCAGATCTTAACTCACACAGTGGTCCCCTCTAAGTATTCACATGTAACAATTACTCAGGGAATGTGCCAAGATGAGGATTCCTGATTTCATCTTAAGAAACTCAAAGTCAGTGGAACTGGAAGGGGAGGCAAGAGCTGTCAATGAGTTCCAGGTGATTTCGATGACGCACCTGTGAATCACCCTTTAAGAAACCCGGCTCGTACCTCTCTGACCTGTGGCAACGACGGTAAGTACAGTGAAACTCGCTGCCCGGTAAGTACAGTGAAACTCGCTGCCCAGGTTTCCTGAGGATTATTTGATGTAGGTATAGCTGCTGTAGAAATTTACATAAATTGCGAAGCACACAGTCATCTGATTCTCTTCTTCCCTAAATTCAACCATTGCCTGGAGGCCTTCTGGATTTCTTTATTGGTTTTGAGCCCAGTTTCTCAGGCCCATCTTCTTACAGGCCTCGGAGTTTATGTCACATAACTTCATAGCTTCATCCAAGTTAAACACCCTCTTACATTGTTCTTTCTGATTTCAGAGGTGTTGATTGCCTTTCCAGTGTGTCCCGAGTTTTCTATTCATGGGTGGGAAAGGAGGATCAGCCACTTTCTTTTCCAAATGAAGCTGAAAGCTTGGTATTTTTGTCTCCATTGTTCAAGACAATGTTCAAGCGTCTCCGTGTCACTCCTATCGGGAATTTAAAGCTCTGAGAAAATGTCCCCAGGAAGGCAGACACACACAGGACTCTGTCTTTCTGATTCCAGGCCCAAAGTGCTCTCCCTTGAGCTTCCTTTCTCTGCCGAGAATAAAGCCAGGGCTTATCTCACTTCTCCACACCTTCTCTGCACCCTTCTCAGCCCCACTTCCCAGGGAAGGTCGCGGCACAGCGCTGCCTGGCAATAGGCCCCAGGGGTCGGGCGCCGGAGCATTACAGAGAACACATGAGCTCGGAAGAAGGACTTCCCCCTCTTCCTCAAGTTTTGGCGCCTGCACTTCCACAATTCCTGCTTGGAAGGATATGACTCCAAATACTCAGGGCTCCATCCTGTGCTTCTGCTCTGGGCCCCTGGGGCTCCCCTGAATGGCCAGGCCCACTGGGTTTCAGAGTCAGGAAATTACTGCCTGTAGGGTCAACTGGGCCCTTCATGGAAAAGCAGCTCACATTGTTCTGCCCAAGGGGCGTGATGTCTGCAGGTCCACTCACCCTGTGCAGAGAAACCATAGCACAAATCACCAGCCTCCCGGGCCCCAAACAGCGCAAGGCGTGGCCTGGATGACGGACGAAAGGATTTGGGTCGGAATGAGGAGTAGTTAACGGTGAGGCCTTCTGGCTCTGTGTGTGATGCTCATTTCCCCACTTTCCAGGTGGTGCCTTTACAGATGTGTCAGAGCAGAGATCTTAGAGTTGGAAAGAAATGAGTTTGATCCCCGCTTTCTCAATAGATGTAAGCTGGTGGGGATGTGTCTTCAACTTCTGAGTTTTTATAATCAGGGCTCATTTAGTGGGTGTGTTACTGGGACTTTATTCTGTACCAAGAAACTGTGGGACTTTGAGAAGTGCATTTCTCTTGCTCACTATGGGGAAGCCTGTGGTTCTGCTTAGGACTCTGCCTGAGAGAGCCAAGAGCTGACCAGATGCCTGCAGGTGCAGGAGCCAGGAGGCCACCAGCGGGCTGGCCTCGGCATGCTGAGGTTGTTGCCATAGCGGAGCCCTCCTGATATGCTGAGCAAACAGGCTTCACTTTCAATGAGCTAAGTCACCTGGAGATAGCTAGAGTATGTGTCAAACACTCATCATCTACACCTGAGCTAACATCCCTGTCACCAGGACACACCCCAGCAAGGAGATGGGAATGAAACAGGCTGACTCAGTGAACCTAGGTAGGGGATTAGAGGCAGAGATTGCCTTGGGGTCCTGACCTGCGTAGGCAGACCTCTGGATACAGAAACTCCAACAGGGCAACACAGCAAGTTACGTATAATTCAAGGCCAAGGGGAAGGTGTGGTCTGTCCCTTGGGCAAGAGATTTCTTTTCTCTGTGTCCCTCAATTTTATTATCTTAAAGAATGTTTATCTCAGCTCAGTGGATGGCTATCATAAAGTGTGTGACATTTTTTCCTAGAATCAATCAATCTTTCTACTTTAGAAATTTCATGGACTGATTATAAACAGAGGCAGAATTACCTGCCAAGTTACGGCCTGTTTTAGTAATAAGGTAGGCTAGCCTCAGTTTCCTCATCTGTAAAATGGTCATAATCATAAGATTCATGTAGACGTTAAATGAGTTTGGTTGCAGAAAGCTGCTCTGTGAATTATAAGGGTGTAGAACGTTGGCTTTTTGTTTATTATTTGTGTTGTTTGAATTTGTCTCATTTTGATCCCCTCCCTGCCATCTTCCGACCTCAAGTCAGAAGTGGTTCAGCCAGTGGGTCAACAGCCAAAGTGGTGGTTGTTACTTCAGCATAACACAGGGGTTATATAATTTTTGCAAAGAGCCCTTGGTACATTGTCAGAATTGGATTAATTATTTAGAAATATGTATCATTTCCAGCGTGTGGTCAGGCAGCGTGCGAGGCGTTTGGATTAGGGGAGTGATCAAGACCAGCACCAGTTTCACCCCTAACACAACTAGCATCGAACCTGCTAGGAAGAGAGCCATTAAAAAGGGAAGTTACAAACATGTAGGAGGAAACTGATTACAAACCTCATTTTTGTCCTTGCGACCGTGGCCACTCTCTGAGGTTTACGTGGCCTGATCACCTGCCCCCTGTCCACACGTGTCAGTGTGTTTGGTTTATAGGGGTGCATGCCGCTTCCCCCTGAATCTACTGAGCATCCTCCAGGGGAGAGAAGGAAGACGGGCAGTCCTCTCCTGCCCCTTTCTCCTGGTTTGGTGAGAAGCCTGTTCTCCAGGGGTCGGACACACAGGGAAGTGAAGAGGAAGCTTCCCTCACCACCGGGGCCCTGGATCCAGCCACACCTGTAGCCAGGAGCCCAGGTCTCCCTCCCAAACTAGCCGGGATGCAGTTTCCTTCTTTTGTCCCAGGGAGAGAGACCTGAATGATGAGCCATAAGAGTGAAATTGCAAGATTCTGTGGGAAAGCAAATTTATTCATTTAACAACTAAAGATCAGCTCAAATATGTATTAAAAAGTAAAATTCCTGGGTGGTGCCTGTGGCTCAAAGGAGTAGGGTGCCAGCCCCATGTGCCAGAGGTGGCAGGTTCAAACCCAGCCCCAGCCAAAAAAAAAAAGCATAAATAAAATAAAATTCCAAAGTGCCTAAACGTTAGGCCCTTTGCTAGGTCCTGAACAATACAATGTTAAAAAAACAAACAGGAGCAGCGCCTGTGGCTCAAGGGATTGGAGCGCCGGCCCTGTGTGCCAGAGGTGGTGGGTTCAAACCCAGCCCTGGCGGAAACTGCAAAAAAAAAGGAAAAAAAATGTGATTCACAATCTCATAGAATTCAACATTCTACCTTTCTCCCCCACAGAGCAGAGAGCGCCGATTAAAGTCCTTGGCACAGGGCCCGACTGACAATGAGCCAGTAATGCGGGGTGATTGTCACTGTTGTCTGACAATATTGGGAAATAGCTAGAACGTTCAGAAGCCATATCAGAAGGAAGGGCTCCGTGCAGACAGATCTATGACTTCAGCCGGTATAAAGGGCCTCACGCGGGCCAGGCCCTGCTTTGGACACTGGTGAAATTACTATAGACACAATTCTGTGAGGTCTCGTGTGAACAGAAATAAGCCAACAAGGACAGCACCCCGTTCTTACAGGTTTTACGTCCTATGGAGAGAGACAAATGAGAGAAAGTAAACACACACACACGTGACATGAATTTCGGATGGAAGAAGATAAACCAGAGGAAAGTGAGTGGGAGTGACAGGAGGTTGCCCTGAAGGAATGTGAGGTCTCGGGGTGTGAGCCCCGCAGAGGTTGCATCATGAGAACTCACAGACCCAGGAGAGAAGTGTAAACATCCTGAGCCGGGAATAATCGGGAGGTGTTGGAGGGAAAACAGCAGGCCGGGTCTGCGGAGAGCACGAAGGGAGAGAGAAGGAGCAAACACAGTGGGACTGGAGGCGAGTGCCCGCCTGAGCTCATGGCACTTTGTTGAAAGCTGTAATGAATTTGAGCCTGGTTGGAATATTTTTCCCATTGGTCACAAGGAGGGATAAGGTACAATTTGCTCTTGCTGAGGATGGTCTTGTTAGGTTGTTAGAGCTGATATAGCGAAGTCTTGCAGACCACGTGGCTTATACCACGCAAGCTTATCTCTACACGGTCCGGTGGCTGGACCCCGAGACCAGGGAGCCGGAGAGCTGGGCGTCCTCTGCGGTGCCTCCTCGTGGCTGGCAGACGTCCACCTTCCCCCCTCACCTGCTCTGTCTTCTGTGCAGGCTCTCATCTGCCACCAAATTTCCTCTTCATGTAAGCACAGCAGTCATAAGGTAGCATCTCTTTAAAGAATTATCTCCAAATACAGTCGCCTTCTAAGGAACCAGGAGTTGAGACTTCAACATGCGAATGTTGTGGGATAAAATTCAGCCCAGAAAGTCACTCTGGCTACTGCAAGGAGAAAAAATGCCTGGGGGAGGCAGCAGTGAGGAGCAAAAACAGAATCAAACTGGACGTGACCTCACTGCACCGGTCAGAGAGAATAAAATTGGGCTAAGGTGGTGAGATTTACGCTTTGAACTGCTCAAATTGTACATAAATTGATAGTCCCATGCAAGGAAAATAAAAGAGTATTTGAGTGAATGAAGGTGGAGTTTACCAAGGTAAGAAAGATAAGAAGAGGAGAAATCTTGAAACCCAAGAGTAGGAAGTGTTATTTTGGACATGGTGAGGTTAACATGCTAACTAGGGGGATCCACAGGAGGTATTAACTTTGGAGCCCAAGGAGAAGGTCACGGTTCTGGTCATCGGAATACAGTAGGCCTACAGGCTCTTGGTTTGGATAAGATCTCTCAAAGGGAAAGCCAGGGCAGGCTGGCCAGCTGCAGAGCTGCAGACACCAGGGTTCAAACAGGATGGGAAGGGACCCGAGGGGACGCAAAGGCTGCCACTGAAAGAGGCGGCGGTGTCGGGCAGAGCTGCACATGGGAGGGCATGGGGAAAAATAGCGTTTAGAAGAAGACAGGTGTATGTGTGTGAGAGGCCGTGACCGACTGTAGAGAGAGCTGGCAGCATGGCCTTTGCATCTGGCAAGGTGGAGATTGTTAATGACCTTCACAGGGGCAGCCTCAGTCAAGAGTGATGGCAAGAGAGACTCAGGAGTAAGAAAATGAACTCAGACAATAAATACGTGGAAATAACACTAAACAGAGAAACAAGGCAGTGAGTTGAGGACAGTGTGTCAAGGAGAGTTTAGGAAGCCTCTTACTTTTTAAGGTGGGAAATATCAGAACCTATTAATAATTCAGTAAATAAGAATAAATCACAACAAAAGAAGACAGGAAACAATTCCAGCATTCAAATGACGGGCGTGTCCTCTGATAGGATCAGGGCAGTTCCTTTCCGGGTGAGTGAACAGGGTGTGAAAGGCAGGATGACTTCAGGGATTGGCGTGGACGCCTGGGCACAGCTGTTTCCTCTATTAACTAAGTAGCTAGAACCTCCTGTATTTTCAAACTCTGTCCCCAGGACACAACAAAAAGCTAGAATTAGAAAGATGCCATTTCACACCTAAGAATTAGTCTTTAGAAAGTCAATGTTGCGGCTCGGC
>CAUYON010139669.1:0-17836 GCA_963573935.1 Arctocebus calabarensis
CGTTTGAGCAAGGAAGACATTGAACGTATGGTCCAGGAAGCTGAGAAGTACAAGGCTGAAGATGAGAAGCAGAGGGACAAGGTTTCATCAAAGAACTCACTTGAGTCCTATGCATTCAACATGAAAGCAACTGTTGAAGATGAGAAACTTCAAGGCAAGATGAATGATGAGGACAAACAGAAGATCCTTGACAAGTATAATGAAATTGTCAACTGGCTTGATAAGAACTAGACTGCAGAGAAGGAAGAATTTGAACATCAGCAGAAGGAGCTGGAGAAAGTCTGCAACCCCATCATTACCAAGTTGTACCAGAGTGCAGGAGGAATGCCAGGGGGCATGCTGGGAGGAATGCCTGGGGGCTTCCTTGGTGGTGGCGCTCCTCCTTCTGGTGGTGCTTCCTCTGGCCCCACCATCGAAGAGGTTGATTAAGCCAACCCAAGTGTAGATGTAGCATTGTTCCACACAGTAAAATATTGAAGGATCCAAATTTGCAGCAAATTATGTGGCAGATTTAAAGTTGGGCTGCTATAGTGAATTACCGGGCATTCTCAATACTTGAATATGGAACATGTGCACAGGGAAGGAAATAATATTGTACTTTAAAAGCACTGTATTATAAGTGGAAAATGCAAAGTCTTAAGCTGTATTTAAAATTGGCAAAAAAAAAAAAAAAAAGAAAGAAACGTTAGTGAGGACGTGGAGAAATTAGAGTACTTGTGAGCTTCTGGAATATAAAATAATACATCCATTATGGGAAACAGTATGATGGTTCCTCGAAATATTAAAAATAGAATTGCTGTATGATCTGGTAATTTCACTTCTGGGTATATAACCAAAATAATTGAAAACAGGATCTCAAAGATATATGTGTACACCCATGTTCATAGCATTATTCACATTAGCTAAAATGTGGATGTGGAAGTAACCCAAGTGTCCACTGACAGATGACACATTATGAATAACAAAAATGTGGTTTATGTATGTATGATGAATTATTATTCAGCCTTAAAATGAAGGAAAATTGCCATTTGTGACAACATGAATAAACATGGAGGACACCACGCTAAATGAAATAAGCCAGACACAGAAGGGCAAATACCGCACGATCTCACTTATATACGTAATATTTAAAAAATCTAAACTCATAATAATAGAGAGTAGAGTAGTGGTTACCAGCGTCTACACATTAGGAGAAAAGGAGATGTGGCTCGGTGCCTGTGGCTCAACGGGCTAAGGCGCTAGCCATGTACACCTGAGCTGGTGGGTTCGAATCCAGCCCCAGAGCCCGCCAAACAACAATGATGTCTGCAACAAAAAAATGGCCGGGCGTTGTGGCGGGCACCTGTAGTCCCAGCTACTTGGGAGGTGGAGGCAAGAGACTCGTTTGAGCCCAGGAATTGGAGGTTGCTGTGAGCTGTGATGCTACGGTCCTCTACCCAGGGTGACAGCTTGAGGCTCTGTCTCAAAAAAAAAAAGGATATGTTAGTTACAGGATACATAGTTTCTGTTATAAATTGATTAAGTTCCAGAGACCTAATGAACATCATGATGAATATACAATATTCATCATCATAATAATGTAACACATGATATATTATATACAATATATAATTATATATATTTACATTATATAATATAATAATAATGTAACACATACTTGAAATTTGCTGAGAGTAGATTTCAAGTGTTTTCTCCACAAAAAAAGTAACTATGTAAAGTGATGGATATGTTAGCTTGACTACAGTAACCATTTCACAATATATAAGTATATCAAAATATCTTGTTGTACACCTTAAATGTATAAATTTTTTTCATTTGTCAATTAGGGGAAATCAACCAAATGTGTCCTACCTGTAGGGTGTGTACAAGAAACCTACTTTAAAAAAAATAAACTAATATAGAAGAGGAAATGCCATAGACCCGCGACTCAGAGGAGTTTGGAGGCAATGAATAAACACCTCTTCTAGTCTGCCATAAAAAATGCCCTCTAACAAAACTACATTGCAAAAAAATGGGAAAGAAACAGAACAGAAAGAGTAAAAAGGTTGAAGACACAGAGTCTGAAGAATTTGTGATGGAAAAAATACTTATCTATAAGTGGTAAATGGGAAGATGGAGTATTTCCTGATGTTGAAGGGATTTACAAACGCTGACAATATTTTGGAACTTGAAGAAATTTTAGATTGTCCAGAGTTAACTGAAGCATTTCTTAATTCCCAAAAAACTGGTAAAGAAAAAGGTGGTACAAAAATAAAATCCTTATCTGATACTGAATCTGATGATGAAAAATCAAAGAAGAAAAGAAATGCTGCTGACAAACCAAGAGGCTTTGCCAGAAGTCTTAATCTTGAAAAAATAATTGTTTCCACAGACAGGAATGGAGAATTAATGTTTCCTGTGAAATGAAAAGATTAAGATAAGGCATATTTGGTGATGGAAAAAGAGGCAAATATGAAGTGTCTTCAACTTTTAATCGCTTTTTATGAAGGAAGACTAACTTGGCATTCTTCCTCAGAAGATGAAGCTCAAATAATTGTTTGCATTATGCGCTCTCTCTCTCTCTCACACATATATGTATGTATGTATACATAAAATCTGGGCTTGTTTTTGATTTAATGTGAAGAAATAATTACATTCTTCAATAAATCAAGTTTGATGTATTCATTTTGAAAGCGATATTGGGAGACTTGATGGGGGGGTTGTATCAATGGCACTGGTTACTTTGAACAAATAAATAAAAGCTTTCTCCAGTTGTTTCCTCTATCAGAAAAGAAAATTTGATACCATGGTATAATATTTCCTCTGTATTAGAGAACAGCTTTTCTAAATGGTAGGGGAAATTTCCATAGCCGTTATTCAATCAGATCGTATGTTTAATTTACCCACCTAAGAACCATTATGGGTTTAAAAAAAAATTTTAGGGCGGCACCTGTGGCTCAGCGAGTAGGGCGTCAGCCCCATATGCTGAAGGTGGCGGGTTCAAACCCAGCCTCAGCCGAACTGCAAAACAGAAAAATAGCCGTGTGTTGTGGCGGGTGCCTGTAGTCCCAGCTACTCAGGAGACTGAGGCAAGAGAATCGCCTAAGCCAAGGAGTTGGAGGTTGCTGTGAGCAGTGTGATGCCACGGCACTCTACCAAGGGCGATAAAGTGAGACTCTGTCTCTACAAAAAAAAAAAAAAAATTATGTGTATACATAAAATACATTGGTAAATGAAAAAAATAGATACATAAGGGTTGAAGATAAAAAGTTGGAAAAAATACCATGAAACCATTAATCAAAAGGATGTATATGTGGTTATATTTTTAATGGCTTTATTGTGGCAAAATTGATATACAAGAAAAACTGTACATATTTAATTGCAGATAATTTAAAGAGTTTGACATAAATGCACACCTGAGATATCATCCCCATTATCAAGATAATAAAAATACCCATCACTTCCAAAAGTTCCCTTGGGTCTCTTTGTAATCGTTTTGCTTTGTGTTTTGTTTTATTTTGTTTTGCGGCAAGAACCCATAGTATGATATTTATTTACCCTCTTAACAAAATTTTGAGTATACAATACCACATTGTTAATTTTCAGGTAATATGTTGTACAGATCTCTACAACTTTTTAATCTTGCATTAACTGAAATTTTATATCCATTGAACTACAATTCACTTTTTCTCTCTCCTCCTGGCCACCTGAAACTACCTCTCTATTCTCTATTTCTATGAATTTGACTAATTTAGATACCTCATATAACTGGAATCATGCAGTATTTGTCCTTCTATGACTAGGTTTTTTTACTTAGTATAATGTTCTCCAGGTTCATCCATGTTGTCACAAAGAGTAGGATTTCCTTCTTTTTTAAGGTTGAAGAATATTCCATTGCGTATGTGTGTGTGATATTTTGCTTATCCATTCATCCACTGAAAGATACTTGAGTTGCTTTCATGTTTGAGGTAATGTAAATAATGCTGCAATGACCATGGGAGTGAAAATATCTCTTTGAGATCTCTCTTCAAATTCTTTTGGGTATATACCCAGAAGGTGGGATTGCTGGGCCATATGGTAATTCTGTTTTTAATTCTATATTTAATTCTATGAGAAACCACATATGATGTTTCTTAGGGGCTGAACCCTACATGCCCAGCAACAGTGTATAAGAATTCCAAGTTCTGCATTGCCAACATTTATTATCTTTTTAAAAATATCCATCCAAATAGGTGTAAAGTGATATCTTGTTGTGGTTTTTATTAGTATTTCCTGATGATTAGTGACATTGAATAACTTTCATCTACCTGGAGGCCATTTGTATTTTTTTGAGTGGCTATATTAATATCAGATAAAGTAGTCTGCAGAGCAAAAAAAACTAAAGGGACAAAGAGGGACATTACATAATGATGAAAAGGTCAATCCACCAAGAATATATAGTAATTTTAAACATGTATGCCCACACACACAGAGAACTGAAAACTATGGGAAGCAAAAGGTGATAGAATTAAAAGTAGAAAAATTCAACTCTTAGAATTGGAGACTTCAGCATCCTTCTCTTTAAAATTTGCAAAACTAAGCTTGGCATGGTGGTGCATGTCTATAATCCCAGCTATTTAGGAGGCTGAGGCAAGAAGACTGCTTGAGCCCAGGAGATCAAGGCCAGCCTGGACAATACAGTGAGAATCTCTCTCTTAACAAAATGTCCAAAACTAGACAAAAGTCAACTAAGGTATGTAATAACTCAATTACTCATCAAATAACAGCATCAAATTCACCTTAATAGAAGACTTCACCAAACAGCAATAGAATACACAATACTTTCAAATAAATACCTACAAACTATATACTAAAATATACAACTATAGCACAAGAATATGGAGAAAGGGGCAAGAGAAGGGAGGGGAGGGGTGAGGTTGGGGTGGCGGGAGGGTAATTGGTGAGGCCACACCTACGGTGCATCTTAGAAGGGGGTACAAGCGAACCTAACTAAATGCAGAATACAAATGTCTTCATATAATAACTGAGAATATGCCAGGAAGGCTTGTATATGAAACCAGCACATTGTACCCCTTGATTGCACTATTGTACACAGCTATGATTTAATAATAAAGACAATAAAAAAAATTATACTATACATTCTAAGCCATAGAACAAACGTCAAGAAATTTTAAATAATTGAAATCACACAGAATGTGTTCTTTGACAACATGGCTCAAATAGAAATCCATAAAAGAAAGGTAAATAAGTGAAAATGAAAATACAGCATATAAAAATTTGCTGGATGCAGCTATAGCATTTCTAAGAGGGAAAATTTATTATTAAAAGTTTACCATTAGAAAAGAAAAGTCTAAAATCAATAATTTAAGATCCAACCCTCAAGAAATTAAAAAAGGAAGAGCAAAGTAAATGCAAAATAAGCAGAAAGAAGTAAACAATAAGAGCAGAAATTAATAGTATTTAAAGCAAAAAATAGAAAAAAAGAAACAAAATTAAGTTATTAAAATACATATACATTTATAATTGGAATACTTTTAGGAAGACTGAGAAAAAAAGAGAAGATTCAAATTACTAATATCAGTAATGCAACAGGTGATATAATTGCAGACCATGTACACATCAAATATGAACAAATACATAATTATAGACCATGTACACACCAAATCATGAACAATTCAATAAACATAAATTGGAGAAATTGGATGAAATGGACCAATTCCCCCCAAAGCACAAACTGTCACAACTCTTCAGTATAAAATAGATGATTTGAATAACCATATAAATATTAAGGAAATTAAATTCATAATTTTAAAACTCCCAAAAAAGAAATTCTAGGAAGAAATGGTTTCAGGGAAACATTCTGCCAAACGTTCAAAGACAAACTAGCACCAATTCTACACAATCTCTTCTAGAAAACAGAATAGTAAGGAAGACTTCCCAATCATTTTATCAAGACAGTTTTACTAGAGTAATAAAGACAAAAGTAGCACAAAATAAGAAAATTATACATCAGTATTCTTCATGAATACAGAAGCAAAGATTTTTTTTTTGAGACAGAGTTTCACTTTGTCACACTCAATGGGGTGTCATTATAGCTCACACCAACCTCAAACTTTTGGGCTCAAGTGATTCCCTTGCCTCAGCCTCCCAAATAGCTGGGAGTAAGGCACCTACCACAATGCCTGGCTATTTCTAGAAATCGGGTATTACTCTTCCGTAGGCAGGTCTTGAATTCCTGAGCTCAAGCAATCCCCTGGCCTCAGCCTCTCAGAGTGTTAGGATTACAGGCATGAGCCACCATGTTCAGCCAAGAAGCAAAGATCTTTAACAAAATATTGCCAAATAGTAATATCCAATAACACTAAGGGCGCCAAATATTACTTTTTTTTTTTCAGACAGAGTCTCACTATGTGGCCCTAGGTAGAGTGCTGTGGCGTCACAGCTCACAGCAACCTCAAACTCTTGGGCTTAAGTGATTCTCTTGCCTCAGCCTCCCAAGTAGCTGGGACTACAGGTGTCCACCACAAGCCCGGCTATTTTTTTCTTGTAGTTGTTACTATCATTTAGCAGACCTGAACTGGGTTTGAATCTGCCAGCCCCGCTGTATGCGGCTAGCACCCTAGCTGCTGAGCTACAGGTGCTGAGCCAAATATTACACATTTTAAGAGATCTTTTTAGAAGTAAAATCTATCAGCTCAGTCCCTGTAGCTCAGAGGCTAAGGCGCCAGCCACATACACCAGAGCTGGCTGGTTTGAACCTAGCCCACGCCTGCCAAACAACAATGACAACTGCAACCAAAAAATAGCCAGGCATTGTGGCAGGCACCTGCTACTCGGAAGCTGAGGCAAGGGAATCTCTTGAGCCCAAGAGTTTCAGGTTGCTGTGAGCTGTAATGCCACAGCAGTCTACCGAGGGCACTATCATTCCCCAAAAGTATATGAATTATAGGTAAAATGGATGTGTATAGCATATCTAGGTACACTTGAGCAGTAACAGTACCTACAATTCAACTTCAAAAAATAATACATAGACAGCATCTATTAAAATGTGTATACATTTTTTGGTAACCTCTGTATGTATAAGAAAAATTAACACTATGACCAAGTGGTGTTCATTTCAGGAGTGCAAGACTAGTTCAATATTTGAAAAATAATCATTGTAATTTACCATATTAACAGGTTAAAGAAGAATGATCATATCATCAATTGCTTCAGGAAAAGCACTTGACAAAACTTAATGCCAATCTATGATTTTAAAAAGCTCTCAAAGAGGTTAAACTCGAGAGCCAATTCCTCACCTTAATAAAGAGCATCTACAACAAATGTACACTACCATTACAGTATTTAAATATCCACCCCAAAAGAGCATACATCTTCTTCTCAAGTGCATATGGAATATTTACCAAAATAGATTATATTCTGGGCCATAAAAAATTGTCAGTAAATTCAAAAGGATTCAGATTACACTAAGTATGTTCTCTAACCACAGTGGAACTAAATTAGAAATCAATAACAGAAAGATCTCTAAAAAATGCTGAGGTATTTGCAAACTAACATACTTCCAAATAACTTATGGGTCAAATAAGAAAATTAAAAGAGAAATTCCAACATATTTTTCAGTGAATAAAAATTAAACAGACCATTTCAAAATTTGTAAGATGTTGCTAAAGTAGTACTTCAAGGGAAATTAATGGCAGTAATTCTTACATAAATAAAAAAGAACGATCTTAACTCAATAACATCATTTTCTACCTTTAGAAACTCTAAAAATATGTGTAAATATAACCCAAAGTAAGTGCAACAAAAAAATATTAACATTGGTCTTGTCAATTGTTTTTTGGATATGACACCAAAAGCACAGACAATAAAAAAAAAAATAAACAAGACTATATCAAACTAAAAAGTTTCAGCAGAGCAATGGAAACAATAAACAAAATGAAAAGGCAACCCACGGAATGTGAGAAAATATTTTTAAACTGTATATCCAATAAGAGGTTAATATCTGAAATAAATACAACTTTATACCAAAAAAGCAAATAATCCAATTTAAAAACAAGCAAAAGTCCTGAATAGATATTTTATGTCAATGAAGACATAGAATTGACCAATAGGTATATGAAAAGGTGCTCAACATCACTAATCATCAGGGAAATGCAAATCAAAACCACAATGAGGTATCATTTCACACCAGTTAGAATGGCTAATATCAAAAAGGTGGAACTAAGGCTGGGCATGGTGGCTCATGTCTGTAATCCAGCATTTGGGATCCCACTTGAGGCAGGTGGATTGCCTGAGCTCATGAGTTCCAGACCAGCCTGAGAAAGAGTGAGACTTCCATCTCTAAAAAATAGTCAGGCGTTGGGGCAGATGCCTGTAGTCCCAGCTACTTGGGACGCTGAGTCCAGAGAATTGCTTAAAGCCCAAGAGTTTGAGGTTGCTGTGAGCTGGGATGCCATGCACTCTACTGAGGGTGAAAAAGCAAGACTCTGTTTCAAAAAAAAAAAAAAAGGTGGAAATCAACAAGTATTGGTGAAGATGTGGGGAAAAGGAACACTCCCACATTGTTAGTAGGGATACACACTGGTACAGCCATTAATTGGGAAAGACAATATGGAGGAGTTACAAAAAATTAAAAACAGAGCTGGGTGTGGTGGCTCACGCCTCTAATCCTAGCACTCTGGGAGGCCAAGGCGGGTGAATTGCCTGAGCTCACAAGTTCGAGACCAATGAGCCAGAGCAAGACCTCAGCTCTAAAAAGAAATAGCCAGGTGTTGTGGTGGGTGCCTGGTAGGCCCAGCTATTTCAGAGGCTAAGGCAAGAGAATCATTTGAGCCCAAGAGGTTGAGGTTGCTGTGAGCTATGACATGCTGGTACTCTACAAAGGACAACAAAGTGCAACTCTGCCTCAAAAAAAAATTAAAAATTAAAAAATTAACAGTAGAACTACCATATCTGATCTAGCAATATATCTAAGGAAAAAATAATCATTAGCTCAAAGAGCCATCTTCACTCCTGTGTTCACCTCATACTTCATAGCCAAGGTATGAAAACAACCTGACCTAAGTGTTCATCAATGGATGAATAGCTTTTAAAAATGTGGTATAAATATCACTCTACCTTAAAAATAAGGAAATCTTGTCAATGGCAAAAATATGGATGAACCTGGAGGACATCATGTTAAATGAAATAAGCTAGACATATAAGGGCAAATACTGCATATTCTCACATGTGTAATCTAAAAAGTTAAACTCATAGAAACAGAGAGTAGAATGGTGATTACTAAGGGTAGTGGTGATTAGGGTGGGGTGGGGGAATGGGAAGATGCTGATAAAGGGTAAAAACTTGCAGTTTTAAAGTCTAATAGGTTCTGGAGATCTAATATACACCATGATGATCATAATTAATAATCTATTGTATACTCAACATTTGCTAAGAGAGTAGATATTATTTTCACCACAAAAAAGATAATTATTTGAGGTGACGGGTATATATGTTAATTAAATTCATTGTAATCATTTCACAATGTATACATATATTGAAATATATTGTTTACCTTGAATATATATAATTTTATCCATTATACTTCAGTAAAGCTGACAAAAGGATCTTTTCATTTTTTTTATTTTTTTTATTTTTACATATACATGTGTTAATTAGGTTACCACTTTTTGCCTTCACAGAATTTAAAAGGTTTAAAATTTAATAACAATAACAGTGTTTAAGATATGGACTAGAAACAAAAACCACGTAAAGAATGAACGAAGATAAATACATTCAGAAAAGAAAACAGACGATTACTGCATCAAAATACTAAGCAATATTAGCAATAATAATGCCAAGAAAGTAATGTTCACATTCTCAAATAAGACATTATAGAGTGCTTTGACTCTTAGGCTCAGTATGAAGTCATTAGTTAACTTCTTACTTTTTTCCAAAGTCTCAAAAAATAGACAACTAATATTATATAAATAAAAGGAAAGGAAAGTTTCAAAAAACAGATCATGCCAAATCTTATAGACAATAGAAAAAGAAGAAATATACCAAAATCATTCCACTTGATCTGGATACACCTGATATTGAACTTGGAGAAAATATATTGTTATAAAGGGAAATTACAAACATATTTCACTTATAAGTGAGGATACAATATCCTAAACAACTTATTAACAAGTTGAATTAAAACTTAATATTTAAGTAATGTGCTTTGGTCAAAATTGAATCCAATTTATGTGAGAATTAGTTACTATTTTCTTTCCCTTTTTTTTTTGTTTTCTTTCCCTCAGCCCCTCCCTCCTTCTCTCTCTGTCTGCTCTCTTCTTTCCCCATACCCCACTGTGTCATTAATTGTCACTAATTGTCCTCAAATCAAAGTTCAATTCATAGGATTCATGCTTCTCCATTCCTGTGATGTTCACTAAGAATAATGTGTTCCACCTCCATCCAAGTTAGTACAAATGCTGCAAAGTCTCCATTGTTTTTGATGGCTGAGTAATATTCCGTGGTATACATATACCATAGCTTAACAATCCATTCCTAGGTTGAAGGACATTTAGGCTGTTTCCACATTTTAGCAATTGTAAATTGGGCTGTGATAATAATTGGGTCTTTATAATAAAAGTTTTTTTTTTTCTTCAGGATAGATGCCCAATAATGGGATTGCAGGATCAAATGGGAGGTCTAGGTTGAGTTCCTTGAGCGTTCTCCATACTTCCTTCCAAAAAGGCTGTATTAGTTTGCAGTCCCACCAGTAGTGTAGAGGTGTTCCTTTCTCCCCATATCTGCGCCAGCATCTGCAATTTTGAGATTTTGTGATATAGTCCCTTCTCACTGGAGTTAGATGGTGTCCCAGGGTGGTTTTAATTTGCATTTCTCTAATACTTAGGGATAATGTGTTTTTCAAGTGTTTACTGGCCATTCGCCTGTTGTCTTTAGAGAAAATTCGATTCATCTTTCTTCCCCATGGATGTATGGGATTGCTGGTTTTTTTCTTGTAGATTAAATCTGCATAGATCCCGGTAATTAAACTTTTGTCAGATTCAAAATGCACAAAAATCCTTTCCCATTGGGCAGGTTGTCTATTTGTTTTGGTTTTGTCTTCTTGGCTGTATAGAAGCTTTTTGGGTTTTTTTTTCACTTTGAAAACCATATTTTTATTTATATACAAAATAATAGGTATATTTCTTTCAGTGACCACTAAACTGAACAGAAACTTTTGAGTTTAATTAAGTCCCATTTGTTTATTGTTGCCAGTTGTTGCTATTGCCATGGCAGTCTTCCTTATAAAGTCTTTCCCCAGGCCAATATCTTCCAGTGTTTTTCCAATTCTTTCTTTGAGGACTTTTATCGTCTCATGCCTTAAATTTAAGTCCTTTATCCATCTGGAATCAATTTTTGTGAGTGGAGAAAGGTTCGCATCCAGTTTCAATCTTTTACACATATATATCCAATTCTCCCAGCACCATTTGACTAGGGAGTCTTTCCCCCAGTGAATGCTCTTGTTTGGTTTATTGAAGATTAGATAGCTGTAAGTTGTTGGTTTCATTTCCAGGTTTTCTATACGATTCTAAGTATCTATGTCTCTATTTTTGTGCCAGTACCATGCTGTCTTGACCACTATGGCCTTGTAATACAGCCTAAAATCTCATATGGTGATACCCCCAGCTTTTTTTTTTATTGCTAAGAACTTCCTTAGCTAAACAGAGTTTTTTCTTGTTCCATACAAAGCGCAGAATCATTTTTTCCAGTTCTTAAAACTAGGATGTTGGTATTTTAATAGGGATGGCATTGAATCAGTAAATTGCTCTGGGAAGAATAGACATTTTAACAATGTTGATTCTTCCCAGCCATGAGCATGGTATGTTTTTCCATTTGTTAAAGTCCTCTGCTATTTCCTTTCTTAGGGTTTCATAATCTTCTTTATAGAGATCTTTCACTTCTTTTGTTAGGTATATTCCTAAGTATTTCATTTTCTTTGAGGCTATGGTGAAGGGAGTTGTGTCCTTAATTAACCTCTCATCTTGACTGTTGTTGGCATATACAAAGGCAACTGACTTGTGCACATTGATTTTATATCCTGAGACATTACTGTATTTTCTGATGACTTCCAAGAGTCTTGTAGTTGAGTCTATGGGGTTTTCTAAGTATAAGATCATATCATTAGCAAAAAGGGAGAGTTTGACCTCCTCTGCACCCATCTGGATGCCTTTTATTTTCTTGTCTTGTCTAATTGTATTGGCTAGAACTTCCAGCACTATGTTGAATAGCAATGGTGACATAGGACAACCTTGTCTGGTTCCAGTTCTAACAGGAAAAGCTTTTAGTTTTACTCCATTCAGTAAAACATTAGCTGTGGGTTTAATCATAGATAGCCTTGATCAGTTTAAGAAATGTGCCACCCATACCTATATTCTTCAGTGTTCTAATTAGAAAAGGATGCTGAATTTTATCGAATGTTTTTCTGCATCTATTGAGAGGGTCATATAGTCCTTGGTTTTGCTTCTGTAGATATGGTGGATAACGTTTATGGACTTTCAAATATTAAACCAACCCTGCATTCCTGGGATGAAATCTACTTGATCATGATGTATGACTTTTTTGATGATAAGCTGTAATCTATTGGCCAGGATTTTGTTAAGAATTTTTGCATCAATATTCGTTAGTGAAAATGGTTGAGAAAAGGATCTTATTTACAAAATACAGAGAAGAGTTTCTAATTCAATACTAAGAAAATAGCCCAATTTTAAAATGAGCAAAAGATTTGAACAGGTATTTTTTTTTTTAAGATTTTATTGTTTGGGGTTTGCCGTGATTGTCTGATCAAGTTTTAAGTACTTTTTTTTTTTTGTAGTTTTTGGCCAGGGCTGGGTTTGAACCCCCCACCTCCAGCATATGGGGCGAGTGCCCTACTCCTCTGAGCCATAGGCACTTCCCAGAACAGTTTTTTTTAAAGAATATAAAGATGATAAGTATATTATAAATGCTTAAAATCATTAGTTGTAATAAAATGCAATTTAAAGCCACAATGAGATATCACTCCATATCTATTGAAATAGGCTGATAAACTAAATGTGGGCCAACGTATGGAGGAACTGGAATTCTTATACATTCCTGCTGGGAATATAAAATGAAATGCTATAACTACTTGGGAGAACATTTTGGTAACTGCTTGAAAATTTAAATGTGTAGATGGTATAACTTATCCTACTCCATTCTGTGTTGCTATTTTATAATAATTAAGACTGAGTAATTTGTAAAGAAAAGATGTTTCTTCAGCTTACAGGTCTACAGGCTAAGATGTACAAGGGCATATCCCTGGCTTTTGATAAGGGCTTTCATGATGCATAATAACATGGTGGAGAAGGTCAAAGGGCGATTGGACACATGCAAATAGACAAAACCCAAGGGGCATCTTGGCTTTATTAACAACTCCATACCCCAAGAACCAATCCAGTCTTGCAAGAGCAAGAATTCACTCACTACAGCAAGAACAGCACCAAGCCATTCATGAGGGATCCACTCCCATAACCCAAACATCGACCAGTAGGCCCCACTTCCAAACACCACCTACACTGGAGATCAAATCCTAACATGATTTTTGTTAGGGATAAACCATATACAAACCACAGCACTACCTACCACCCAGACCAGCTATTTCATTTCTTAGATATTTATCAAGAGAAATGAAAGCATGTCCCTACAAAGAGACGCATTTGAATGTTCGTTGCAAGTTTACTTATAATGGCCCCAAACTGGAAATAATCAAAATGTCTATCAAAAAATGAATAGGTAAACAAATTGTAGTATATCCTATACAATAGAATACTACTTGCAATTAAAAAAGTTATAGATACATGCAACAGGGACCTCAGGGAATTAAGCTGAGTTAAAGAAGCCGGATTAGATTGTAGATATGGAATTAAGCTGAGTTAAAGAAGCCAGATTAGAAAGAAATACTCTATCATTTCATTTATATAAAATTCTATAAAATGCAAGCTAATTCTATACTGATATTCAGTGATCAATGGCTATCTGATGAAGGGAACTAAGAAGAGATTATAAAAGACCACAAGGAACATTTTGAGGATAATAAGTATGTTCATTATCCTGATTGTGATAATGGGTTTGTAAGTGTGTGTGTGTGTGTAGTCAGAACTTACTCAATTGTACACTTATTCCAAATATATGCATTTAACTGTATGAAAATTATATTTTAATAAAGTTGTTTGAAAAAACAACATAAGGGAAAATTGATCTTGTCTTTGCATAATTGCTAGAGGTTGCTGGGACGGTATGCTAAAACTGTCATTATAAACTTAGTGCCAACTCACATAGAGAACCCTTGAGATTGCTCTAAAGCAGTGCTACATCTCTAAGGAATGTACTAAGTACCTATTCACAGGTTATATCAGAATTTTTGTTCCTTCAAGTTAATTTCATACAAAACCAAGAGTATGTTTGTCAAATAGAGCAAATTATGGTAATTTTCTATATATTAGAAATATACGGTATATGCCTGATTCCTTAAGGGAAAAAGAACTATAAATTATCATAATGCTAGGCATATAGACATCACTGACCTTCTGGTTTGACAATAATGATCATTTTTCCACTTCAGGGTATAAATTCTCTGCACGAAATTAAGTCACTTTTGGGGGCTATAGCTAAAGAACATGCTTTGCAGTCGTAAAACTCACTTCGCTATCTAGCTGATGAAGTTCCTCAAACCTTTAGTTTTGCCATACTGATATGGATCCTTTAAAGTGTGTGTGTTTGTGTGCACACAATTTATGGTTGTTTGACTTTAGCTCACAAACTACCAGCTGAATGAGAACACTATAATCATAAAATTTAGAGCTAGAAGGAACTGTAAAGTTTATTTATTCCAAGCTCCTCCACCCCACCTTCTACTACCACCACATTTACAGAAGCAACTGAGGACTCTTACTAGTTTTCTATTAATGCTACAACATATAAAAAATTACCACAAACTTTGTGACTTAAAACATCACTCATTTATTATTTCCCAAATTTGCAGGCTCTACTAGGAATTGTACTTGGGGATCTACAAGGCTAAAGGCAAGCTACTGGCTACCCTGGGCTCTTACCTGAGGAGTTGTCAGACTACTGGCAGATTTAGTTTTGTGAAGTTCCAAGACTCTAGCTGTCCACTGGGATTTGTCTCAGTTACTAGAGGTCACCTACATTTCTTAGTTCAGGGTGCATTCTTTCTTCATAGTCAACAATGATGTATTGAATACGTCTTGTACTTTGAATCTATCCTACTTCCTCTTCTTCATTCTTCTTTCCAGGACAATATCTCTATTTTAAATTTTCTTGGTTATTAACTTTACTTACATATGCAAAGTTCATTTTGCCATTAAAAGTAACATATGCATAGTCCCAGAGATTAGGCCAAGGAAGCTCCTTAGGGGCTGTTATTCTGCTTATCACTGGCCCTGAGAAGCTAAACAGCTTGTTTGAGGTCACATGGTCATTTAGTTAGTAGTATGGGCTCATTTCAATATACCACACACTGCCTTTTGCTGACATTATACTTACTCCTCATGTTAAATAGAATTTTAGCAATCTTCACTTCAATGCCTGTAAATGGGCTCAGTGTTAGTAAAATTGTCCTGCAATTTACACTTAGACATAGCTCACAAGTATGCTGATATAACTGCTAAAGAAGCTAAAATCAGCATCTTGATCATGTCAGGGATACAAGCCTTGTGTACAGTAGTAGGCATAAATTTTATTTTGTAGACATAAAGCTCAACATGGAATGAAATATTATTTCCAATACATTTTTAGAAATAATAATAGCTGAACTTTATTGAATACTTAGCATGTGCAGGAATTTTACATGAATTAATATCAATGTAGTGTAGTGTATTTAATCCTCCGACAACCCCAAAAGTTAAGTAATGTTAATGGATAGGAACCTGAAGCATATATAGTTTAAATAATTTGCATAAGGTTAAGCATCTCCAAAGTGGAGGAACCAGGACTTGAATTTATATAATCTGACTCTAGAGTCCATATTATTAACCATTATTCTACAGTAGATGAACTTGAGTTTAAAACAGCAGATTGAACCCATTTAAGTACCTCAGAAAATAATAGAATAAGTGCAAGAAGAAATCCACAGCAGAGTCAGAAAACAAGAAAATATTATTTTCATGGTCAGAAACTTTGAAGAATTTCTTTAATTAAAAGCAAGCAAATTCTAAATACGGATCAAAAATGTTTTCAAATAGTAAACGAGAAAATCTCATGAATGTTATGTCAATCAGGTTGATAAAAATATCTCAGATTGCATATGAAGCCCACACACTGTACCCCATGATTGAACTAATGTACACAGCTATGATTCAATAAAAAATAAATAAATAAATAAAATGTCCTATCCCATGTTAAAAAAAAAATTAAAGGACAATAGAGAGATGAGACTCCTTACCAAAGGAGCACAACTCAGACTTTACCTTACAAACACTAATGCAACCTAATCATATGTATCCTCATACTAACCCAAAATAATAAGAAAAAGAGGTGAGACTCCCAAAACCCAACAGAAATGAAAGGGTGGGGGGAAGCTTTTGAAATAAGCAGATAGGTCCTCCCTCCAACACACAAAATCAGGAATTAGTTACTAGGAAAACATACAAAATCAGCAATTAGTTACTAGGGGACAGGAAAAATTGGTGATAGTTACAGAGGAACTGCAGAAATGAATCCAATTTCCTATTGCATGGACAAGGACTAGATAGAGGCCACTGATGTTTAATCCTTAGGCTCTACTATCAATTTTCTAAATAGTGTAAAGAATCAGTTATGGGGACCTCCCAGGTTGAGTATAAGGGATAGGGACATTGTAGACCTGAAGAAATGGGTAGAAAAGAAGAAAATCAACACAGTAGTGAAAATATTTATCTGGTAAGAGAACATACTTCCACACAGTAATACTCCTTCACAAATATTATCCATTTTTGAGTCCCCACCTCCTCCCTTAAGCATTCTCTGGGCAATAGAGGAAACGGTGATCTTTCACTCCAAGTTAATATACTATTTGTTGCCTATACCATGTATTTCTCATTCTGCATTTTATTGTCAGTTGACAGATAAAGCATATATATAATGACAGTTTGTAAACTCATTAAAGGAATGTCTATTTGTTATATTTCTTTTTATTTCCTACCAGACCCCAGACAACAATGTTGTATTAGGCACAATTTTTCCTGTTGACAAAAATTAACTTCAATGCATCCAATATGCTAAGGAAAATAGAACTGTCTCCAAGAACAATCAAACTTAAAAAAAATCTCTTAGACTCCTCTTCCCATTTCAAAAACCCTAAAACCACACTCCAGGAGAAAAAAACCACAAACCATCTATCCCAACAAAGTATATTGAAGATTAAAGAACTGAGTATACATTGTGTGCCACATTCATTTCCAACTGACTGGAACTATGATTCCTAACAATAAACTCACGTAAAAAATTCATTGCAACAAAAAATTTGGATTCCCTGCAAATTTCCTCATATATATATTCAATCTGAATAGGAGATGAGATGAAAGATCCAGGGTGATAATTCTTCTTTTTTTTTACATTATTTATTTATTTATTTTAATTTTTATTAAATCATAATTGTGTACATTGGTGCAATCATGGGGCACAATGTGCTGACTTTATATACAATCTTAAATATTTTCATTTGACTATTTAACATAGCCTTCATGGCCTTTTAATCACTATATAAAGACATTTATATTCTACGTTTAGTAATTTTCACTTGTACCCTTGTAAGATACACCATAATTGTGATCCCACCAATCACCCTCCCTCCACCCAGCCTCCC
>CAUYON010139675.1:0-20303 GCA_963573935.1 Arctocebus calabarensis
TGGCAGGTTCAAATCCAGCCTGGGCCCGCCAAACAACAATGACGCTGCAACCAAAAAATAGCTGGGTATTGTGGCAGGCACATGTAGCCCCAGCTACTTGGGAGGCTGAGGCAGGAGAATCGCTTAAACCCAGGAGTTTAAGCCATGGTACTCTACCCAGGGCGACAGCTTGAGGCTCTGTCTCAACAACAACAAAAAGAGACAGTCTTACTTTGTCAACCTTGGTAGAATGCTGCATCAAACAGCTCACAGCAACCTCCAACTCTGGGGCTTAGGCAATTCTCTTGCTTCAGCCTCCCAAGTAGCTGGGACTATAGGTGCCTGCTACAATGCCTGGCTATTTTTTGTTGCAGTTTGGCTGGGGCTGGGTTTGAACCCGCCACCCTTGGTATATGGGGCCAGTGCGCTACCCACTGAGCCACAGCTGCTGCCAAGGATGTTCTTCTTAAATTCCATTAATAACCAGAGTCAGCAAAGCACCCAAGGAAGCACTGGGTTATGAATACAATAGAACCTTCGGGAATTGTCTGCTGTTTTGCATCTGCTCTGGCTAGACCTAAGGCAGAGCTTTACAGACCAGCATCGTCCCACCTCTCCCCACCTTCCTCAACACTTCACTGTGAGATTTCAGTAGCATATTCCTCCTCACCTGCAGCTGAGTGATGGTTTCATTTATTCCCAGTCAACTATAGCCCAAAAAGATTATATGGAAAAATTCCAGGAAAAAACAATTCATAAGTTTTCAATTGCACACCTTTCTGAGGAACGTTAATGAAAGCTTGTCTTTTTCCTCTGTGGCCAGAGCTCTAGGACATAGCCATCCCTTTGTCCAGTGGATCCACACCATAGTGTCTCCCTGCCAGTTAGTCACCTCGCAGCCCTCTGGATGACCAGATGGACTGTCACGGTGTCACAGTGCTTATGTCCAATGTTTAGTGACAGCCCCAAAGAGCAGGAATAGAGATTCTGCAGCATGTTGTAATTGTCCTATTTTATTCTTAGTTGTTATTAATCTCTCCCTGTGCCTAATCTTTAAATTAAACTTTATGAAAGGTATGTATGTGTGGGAAGATACAGGGTTTGGTTCCGTCCACGGTTGTAGGCATCTATTTAGTGTTAGAGATCATATCCCCTCAAAATAAGGGGGAGTACTTTATCCCTTCTATATGACTAAGGAGAATGAATTTCAGGACAATTGAAAGGAATCCAGGCAAGTTCTAGGGAGACAAAGGCGTCAGCCTCTGCTCCTCCTCGGAGGCCCATAGTGGCAGGACAGGGAAGTGGCCTGGAGGGGCCGGCTCTGCCTTCCAGGGGCAGCCTGTATCCCCATGCGAATTTCTAGCACTGCACAGCACAGACCGAGCTTCTGGGGGCCCTGTAGCAGGTTCTGCACCTTTCAAGAAACTTTTCCAATCTCAACCCACTCATGGCCAAAAAACTCTTTCCCACTGGTGGGAGTGGGAGCAGGGAGGCTACCCCTCTCCCTTTCTCAAGTCCTAGAGTCGAAGGAGCAGATGGAGCAGGTGATATCTGGGAAACTGGGTGTCAAGTTCCAGCAGGAAGGTTTTCAGCCAGACCTCGTAGGAGGGCAGGAGGGTTGAGTGGTGCTGCTATGAGGGCACCGACTATGTGCCAGGCACAGTTATGACTTCTGGACACTGATCTAACGGAAGTCTCGATGGGAACGTGGAGCTCACCTGTTTCACCCCCAATGCTCCAGAGCCAAACTTCACATCATAAATCCCAAACTTGGTACTAAACACTACACTCTGTGGCCTCTTGGACACGGAATGTGGGGATGGGAAAGGGGAGTGATTGGAATGCCCGGTCCTTGCGCGGCAGAGACCACAGCACACACGGACACTGCGCGTTATTTCATATGAACTTCACGACGCCTTGCAAGATGGGTCCATTTACAGACGAGGAAACTGGGGCTCTGGGAGGTTAGAAGGAAAGTTGGAGTCTTAGTCAATGTCAGCCAGCAAGACACCAAAAGCACACGATCAGGACCGAGGCAGTGTGCTCCACACAGCTTTTGAAGGGCACTGCCCAGGTTCAACCAAGAGAGGGAAGGACGGATGCTCTAGGGATGCTGCAGGAGGGAGGGTATGAGGCAAGCCCTGCAGCAATGTCAGAATCCTGAAGGACAGAGCAGATCCTTAGAGGAAGCAGAGGGTCGTGGAGCCAGTCAAGGCCCTGGGGCACTAGGAGCCAACCCTAGAACTGGAACTCAGGGAGGGAGCAGGAGCTCACTCATTCAGTCCACAAACATTCCTCTTCTTATCTCCCCTGCTCAACAAAGCATTTGGACCATAGCTACTGTTTGGTAAATAAGATGCTTTTCTTAAGCTGCATGGGTGGTGGTGGGATTCCTTGTTCATCCAGCAGATACACTCAGAGCATCTACAGGCTGCAGGTCTGGTGGGGGGATTTTGGGGAATAAAAGCAATAAAACCCCCACCTCTCAAAGGTTAGGGGAAGAGGGCAAACTACCAAAAACAAATACCTAAAATACTGTCAGGTATTACTGGGGAAAAAAGGGAAGAGCCAGGGCTCCGGAGGCCTGGAAAGCCTCCGTGCCTCACCCCCCCCACCCCCGTGAAGGTGAATACCACTCTGAACACTTGAGGGCCCCCAGACTCACAGACATGTAGACACTTATCCTTCAGGGCCAGGCCAGTAGCTCGGGGGTGAGAGTCTCACACCAGTGCTAAATCACCACTTGCTTTCAGACTAAACTATTACCCCCCCTCCCTTGATTGAGACACATTTTAATATAGCCTGTGGCTCAAGCCGAAGTCACCCACAGGCTGTTTAGGACCTAGGGGCTGTGAGCATTTAGGAAATGCTCTGCTATAAAATTCAATGGAATAATCCCTCTTAGGATCTACAGAATCACATAAATCCATTCTGCAGGGTAAACACAGCTTAAGGTAGGTACCGTTAGCTTTTTACATATTTCAACCAATTGAGTTAGACACCTGCCAACAGTGAAGAAGAGACACCTTGTCCTGGCAAGTTCACCTACAACTGATGCTCCAGTCAGCACATTACAGTGAGGGGGAACTCTCTAGTGTCTCCCCAGAAATAACTATGATTGAAGAAGTTTGTATTTATGGGTGGTTCCTGTGGCTCAAGGAGTAGGGCACCGGCCCCATATACCAAAGGTGGTGGGTTCAAACCTGGCCCCAGCCAAAAACTGCAAAAAAAAAAAAAAGTTTGTATTCTTTGAGTCCTTTTCTATATTCTGTATTTAAGTGCACATATATGCACACAATTTTTTTGAGACAAAGCCTCAAGCTTTGCCCTGGGTAGAATGCCGTGGGGTCACAGCTCACAGCAACCTCCAACTCTTGGCCTTAAACTATTCTCTTGCTTCAGCCTCCCAAGTAGCTGGGACTATAGGTGCCAGCCACAATGCCCAGCTATTTTTTGGTTGTAGTTGTCATTGTTGTTTGGCAGGCGTGGGCTGGATTCGAACCTGCCAGCTCTGGTGTATGTGGCTGACACTTAGCCGCTTGAGCTACCGGCGCCGGCCTTTTTTTTTTTTTTGAGACAGAGTCTCACTATGTCGCCCTGGGTAGAGTGCCATGGCATCACAGCTCACAGCAACCACAAACTCTTGGGCTTAAGCGATTCTCTTGCCTCAGCCTCTCAAGTTGCTGGGGCTATAGGCACCTGCCACAACGCCTGGCTAAGCACACAACTTTTCTAAGGAAGATGTTATTGCTATTTACATGAATTTACCATCAACCAATATTCTTGGTCATTCTTCTTCATTCTCTCTCTCTCTCTCTCTCTCTCGTCTTCACAGTTTGATGGTGGAAACACTGGTGATGGCAATTTCTCTAGGATTTATTGACAACTTATATTTCTTTGGTGAACTGCCTGTTCATGGTCTTTTACCACTGCCCCCCGCCCCTACTATCTTTCTACCTGTCTTGTTTCAAGAGTTCTCATCCAATCCACCTTTTAGGTTTGGGTCTTAAATCACAAGAAATTATGGAACCTGCGTTTATGTGCTTGGGGTTTGAGGAAGACATATCATCTTACTGTTTACAAATAGACAGACTTTCAGCCAATTGCCCATATAGCAATTATTTTTTAAAAATCCCTTCCATTCAAAGTGCCACTTTAATCATTCCCTAAACTCCCTCGCACTGTGAGGTCCGTGCTGACCTCTGCCCTGCTGTGTTGGTTGACAGTCTGCTGGAAGCCAGTACCAAATGGGGAGAGAACACCTCCCCGGGCTTTGTCTGCCCGCCTCGACTGACTTCATTTTCCTCCACAGCTTGAGAATCTACTGGATCTTTCCATCCCCAACCCAGTACCACTCCCTAAAAGATGACTCTGAACACAGGTACATTTTCAGAGATCTAAGATCTTTATACTGAGGCTGAGGTCACTTGTAGGTGTAGACTGAACAGAAGAAAGCCGGTTCCTTGATGAAAAGCCCTCGGGTTAAAAATAATAAAATTCCTGACGGGACAGAAGGATGGCCACAAGGGCATAGCGTCCTCCACTGACTCACCTGAAGCTCTGGCCAAGGGCTTCTTCCGGCTGCTTCTGCTCAGGGCTAGGGAGTGGCAACACCAGGCTCCTGGGTGAGGTTGGAGTGGCGCCCAGGGCCGGGTACAGTTTATTTTCACTTAGAGTTTGTAGCAGTGTCCTTCTTCATAGGAACTCTTCCTATTGGTAGGAATTAAATGGATTAAAAAATAATAGCTGATTATTAGGTACATTCACTATATATATATATATTTTTTTTTGGAGACAGAATCTCATTTTGTCACCCTTGGTAGAGTGCTATGGTGTCATAGCTCACAGCAACCTCAAACTTTTGGGCTCAAGCCATCCTCTTAACCTCAGCCTCCTGAGTAGCTGGGACTACAGGCACGGACTATAGGCACCCACCACAACACCTGGCTATTTGTGGAGATGAGGTCTTGCTCTAGCTCAGGCTCGTCTCGAACCTGTGAGTTCAGGCCATCCACTCGCCTCAGCCTCCCAGAGTGCTAGGAGGTACTTTCCCTATTTGAAAAATTACAGTAGTTTTTAATTCAACAAATATTTATCAAATGCCTACTATGTCCTACAGGTGGGTACATGGGATTGCATTCACAGAGCTCACATCCTGGCCTGGGAGCAAGGTAAGGAACAAAAGAGGAGATTGCAGGTCCAGTATGTGGAAGTGACAGCCACAGGGCAAAGTTAAGGGCGGGTGGAGACTTAGGAGCTGGTGCAATTGGAGTAGGCTCATGGGAGAAGGCCCTTCTCATGGGAACCATCACAGTGTGCAGATATTTTATTTACTTATCGATTTACTCGTTCATAGTCTGTCTCTTCCACTAGAAGGAGAGCCTGGGAATGGCAGGGGCGTCCTGGGGTACCTGGTCCAGGCCCCCTACATGTTGGGTTCTCACTGTTGGAAGGGACATAAAAGGAGAAGCTGCTACCAGCTGGCGAGATCCCGATCTCCAGAAACAAGGTAGGTTATTCCAGAGGGAACCAGCCCCTGCCTTCCATGGAGTATAGATAGCCAGCCGCAGACTCTAATGGCCCGCTGTTTTGTGTAAAGTGGTGGTTCATTTTCAGCAGATTCAGGGCTAGGCCCTGGATTTTGAATTTCTACCAACCTGGGGTCTGGTGGCCCAGAGGGGATGGCTCTGCACACAGCCCTTGATGATATCTGTGAAAATGCTTCACAGAGAAAGCCTTGCAGGTCTTCCTTTGGGCTGGTTTAAATCATATCTGTAATCCCAGCTCTCCGGGAGGCCCAGGCTGATGACTCACCCGAGCACAGGAGTTCAAGACCAGCCTGAGAAAAGAGAGACACCATCTCTACTAAAAATAGAAAAAGATAAAAAACCTATAGTCCCAGCTGCTCGGGAGGCTGAGACAAGATCACTTGAGCCCCAGAGTTTGAGGTTGCTGTGAGCTGTGACGCCACAGTGCTCTACCCAGGGCAATAGAGTGAGACTCCATCTCAAAAAGTACATAAATAAATAAATGAGAATAAAAATAAATAAAACTCTGGGGTGGTGAGAGTCCTGGACAGGAGAAAATGGGTGGCAGTTGAGATTATGATGGTTCCAGGAGAGTGGTGGGTGGATTCCAGTACAATTCTCTCTACTTTGGGAACATTTTAAGGTACAATTCTCTCTACCTTGAACATTTCTATAATAATACTAAAAAAATAAAATGGAAATGAGATGTGAGTTTCAAGAGAGAGGTGTCAGTTCAGCTGGAGTTGAAAGGGAGTTGAGCATACAATAGCTACTAGTATTATTGTAATGACATCATTATTATTTAAAAATTGATGGTTAACTGTAAAGCCCATGCAATTCACACAGAGAGAGGGTCTCACCTTATAACAGAGGCAAAAAGACGAATTCATCTTGTGGGTTGCTTCCTCCTTCCTTTCTTTCATTCTTCCCTTTGTGTTGTTTTGTTTGTTTGTTTTCTTTTTGGTTGAAGGGATGATTTAATGCCTTTCTCTTCCTGTGGCCACACTCGATGCATAGCCATCCAACTTTACAGCAGAAAACCCGAACTGTTAACATTTTCCCATAATAGTGGCACCTGTAGTTCAGTGGGAAGGGCGCCCGCCACATACACCAAGGCTGATGGGTTCGAATCCACCTAGGCCAGCTAAAATAAACAATGACAACTACAACAATGACAGAAATAGCTGGGTGTTGTGGCGGGCGCCTGTAGTCCCAGTTACTTGGGAGACTGAGGCTAGAGAATCCCTTAAGCCCAAGAGTTTGAGGTTACTGTGAGCTGTGACACTACGGCACTTTATCCAGGATGATAGCTTGAGATTCTGTCTCAAAAAAAAATTTTCCCATAACAATATTGATCACAAAAGAACAATTACACATCTAAGGAAACCCCGAATATGGAGCAACCCTCAACAGGTAGGGCAAGGAGACAGGGCCTTGCATTTTTCCCTGTTTTAGCTTTCTGTTGGATTTGATTTTAATGTATTTTTTTAAGAGACAGAAACTCACTTTATTGCCCATGGTAAGAATGCCATGGCGTCACAGCTCACAGCAACTTCCAGCTCTTGGGCTTAAGGGAGTCTCTTGCCTCAGCCTCCCGAGTCGCTGGGACTACAGGTGCCTGCCACAATGCCTGGCTATATTTTTTGTTGCAGTTTGGCAGGGGACAGGTTTGAACCTGCCACCCTCAGTATATGGGGCTGGCGCCCTAGTCACTGAGCCACAGGCGCTGCCCCATTTTAATGTATTTTT
This sequence comes from Arctocebus calabarensis, assembly GCA_963573935.1. Classification (NCBI taxonomy): domain Eukaryota; kingdom Metazoa; phylum Chordata; class Mammalia; order Primates; family Lorisidae; genus Arctocebus; species Arctocebus calabarensis. The sequence continues at coordinate 7,257 of CAUYON010139675.1, forward strand.
TAAATTATCCAGTAATACATACATATATTTTGGATATAAAATATTCTTTTTTTTTTGTGGTTTTTGGCCAGGGCTGGGTTTGAATCTGCCACCTGTGGCATATGGGGCTGGCACCCTACTCCTTTGAGCCACAGGCGCCGCCCATAAAATATTCTTTTTTTTTTGAGACAGAGTCTCTACTTTGTCAACACTTGGTAGGGTGCTGTGGCATCCTAGCTCACAGCAACTGCAACTTCTCAGGCTCAAGTGATTCTCTTGCCTCAGCCTCCTAAGTAGGTAGGGCTACAGGCACCCACCACAATGCCTGTCTATTTTTAGAGATGAGGTCTCGCTCTGGTTCTGGTCTTGAACCTGTGAACTCAAGCAATCCACCTGCCTCGGCCTCCCAGGGTGCTGGGATTACAGGCTTGAGCCATTGCCCCCGGCCCAGGTTGTAAAATATTCTTTTTTTTTGAAACAGAGCCTCAAGCTGTCACCCTGGATAGAGTACTGTAGCATTACAGCTCACAGCAACCTCCAATTCCTGGGCTCAAGCGAGTCTCCTGCCTCCGCCTCCCAAGTAGCTGGGACTACAGGCGCCCACCACAACGCCCGGCCATTTTTTGGTTGCAGCTGTTGTTGTTGTTTGGCGGGCCTGGGCTGGATTCGAACCCGCCAGCTCAGGTGTACGTGGCTGGCGCCTTAGCCCATTGAGCCACAGGCGCCGAGCCTAAAATATTCTTAAAATACATATAAATATACAGAAATAGAGGACATACATGTCCATCTCCCTAGTTTCTCCCTAGAAGAAGATGAATAAATATCCTTGGAGTTCCCTCCTCCTTTCCTTTTCTTTTCTTTTCTTTTCTTTTTTTTTTTTATTGAGGCAGAACCTCAAGCTATCGCCCTGGGTAGAGTGCTGTGGCATCACAACTCACAGCAACCTCCAATTCCTGGGCTTAACAGATTCTCTTGCCTTAGCTTCCCAAGTAGCTGGGACTACAGGCGCCCATCAAAACGCCCGGCTACTTTTCTGTTTTGCAGTTTGGCCGAGGCTGGGTTTGAACCCGTCACCTTTGGTATATGGGGCTGGCGCCCTACTCGATGAGCCACAGGCACTGCCCTAAAGTCCTTCGTTTTTTTCTTTTCTTCCTTTCCTTTTACTTTCTCTTTCTTTCCTTTCTATCCTTTTCTGTTTTTCCCTTCTCTTTCTTTCAGCAGAGTCTGCTCTATTGCCAGAGGTAGAGTCCAGAGGCAGCAACCGAGCTCACAACACTCTCAAACTCTCAGGCTCAAGCAATCCTTCTGCCTCAGCCTCCCAAGTACCTGGGACTACAGGCACATACTACCATACCCAGCTAATTTTTCTTTTCTTTTTTTTGTAGAGAGGGGTTTCACTCTTGCTCAGGCTGGTCTTCACCTCCTGGTCTCTACTGATCCTCCTTTTTTGGCCTCCCAGAATGCTAGGATGACACGAGTGAGCTACCTGGCCTGAGAGGAGTGTTTCTTTCTTTTATTTCCCCTGTTGGGATCTATAACTCACAGAAAGGTAAATTCTATAACACTGTATCCTTCTGCAACTACAGTCTTCCCCTCAAGGATAGGCCTGGGAGGGCCTTCAATATTAGTACAGGAGAATAAAAAACTGCAACAGGGGTTGGTGACGATTGTACCGTAGCCAATTGTACACTGCCCGTCCTTGCCAAATTCTCTGCAGTGAACCCTGCCGTGAATCCTGCCTTGAACCCTGACCCAGAGCTTTAGTTCCAACCAGGACCTGACCACCTATTGGGTTCCACCTGCTCTCCAGTTGACAGATATGGTAATTAAGGTGGAAGAGAACCTGCCGGTGTGTCTAGACATAGGGGCCCTGGAGAACCCACTGGAGAGGGACAAAAGCCCAGACTGACCAGAATCCGGTGGTTCCCCAGGTGAGCAATTAGATCCCCTGTGGGAAGAACAATGGACAACAGCGGCCCAGGAAAGAGCTGAAATTGAGACCTGCCTCAGAAGAGTTCCCTCCCCTTTCCTGCTGGGAACCAGCCCTTTTGTCTCATTGGCATCCTCCTCAATTCTAGAAGGTGGTTCTCCTAGAGTGGTTCCCCCACAGGCCGCTTGAGTACCTCCTGGAAAAACATTAGAAATGCAAATCGTGGGGTCCCACCCACAACTTCTGAATCTGAAGTGGCTGCAGCCTGTGGAGAATTTAAGAAGTGCAGAGTTTTTTCCTGCTCAGCGCTGTGTGACGTGGTGCAGGCTTTTTCTTTTTCCTTTCTTTTTTTGAGACAGTCTCACTTTGTCAGCATCGTTAGAGTGCTGTAGTGTCATAGTTCACAGCAATCTCAAATTCTCGGGCTCAAGAGATCCTCTTGCCTCAGCCTCTCTGGTAGCTGGGACTACAGGCACCTGTCACAATGCCCAGCTATTTTTAGAATTGAGGTCTCGCTCTTGTTCAGGCTGGTCTCGAACTCCTGAGCTCAAGCCATCCACCCACGTCGGCCTCCCAGAGCGCTGGGATTACAGGGTGAGCCACCACACCTGGCCTGGCACAGACTCTTAGTAAAGTTGTCATCATGAGATGAACCAGCAGTAGATACTCAACAAATATTGCTGATAATTCCGTAAACAAACCTTTTCTCAATGCCCACCATGTTCTGGGGTGTCTGCTTGGTGTCCCACCCCTGCCCACCCTGAGGCAGAGTCTGGTGGGGAAATCTGTCCTGGAAGGACAGCAGCTGTCCAGCAACGGCACTCAGACCTTGGGACTTTGACCCTAGCTGAGCGCAGTGGGGGTGTAGAGGGTGTCAGGTGGGGTTGGTTTCAAAGTGGGGCGTGGGGAGTTCTGAGGCTTATACTGAAGTCATTGCTGTGGCGATGTTATACTCTAGCTTGTGTTTGATCTTATTTTTATTTTTTAAAATTTTTTATTTTTGAGACAGAGTCTCACTCTGTCACCCTGGGTAGAGTGCTGTGGTATCAGAGCTCACAGCAACCTCAAACTCCTGGCTTCAAGCGATTCTCTTGCCTTAGAGTCCTGAGTAGCTGGGACTACAGGCGCCCGCCACCACGACCAGCTACTTTTAGAGACGGGGTCTTGCTTTTGGTCAGGCTAGTCTCCAACTTGTGAGATTAAGCGATCTGCCCGCCTCAGCCTCCCAGAGTGCTAGGATTATAGACATAAGCCCCCACCCCCAGCCCCAGGGCCCCCCCGCAGCCTGAGCTTTTTTTTTAAAGTGATTGGTCTTTGATTATGAAAATGAGAGATACTCATAATTCAAATACAGGGTGTCTTGAAGATTGCCATAAATAGGAAAAAATCATCAAACTCATACAGGGTGGCTATAAAATAAATGACATTTTAAATTGCATTGGAACTTTATGGCCACCTTATATTATAGTTTATATTTTTAATATCTTTTATATTTATATATCACCCACAGTGAAATATTTCGTACAATTTTGCACTGAATATTTTGTAAATAAAGGTACATTTTGCTACAATCTCCTACTTTCCCTATGTTTGTATGTATGTATAGTGACCTTTGGGACACCCTGTAATTCAATGTGTAAGAGCACAAATAGGTAAGTTTCTTGGTCATTTACCAGAAACTCGGGGACAGCACTGAATAAAAGTAGCAATGGTGGAAATTGACTAAGTGATTGACAAAAAATAAGAAAAAGTGAAAATAGATAAATAAACATAGTCATGGGACAATTTTTGTCTTATTCCTAAGCATTAAAGATATTTTCAGGCAGGCATGATGGCTCAGGCCTGTAATCCTAGCACGCTGGGAGGCCGAGTGGGTGGATTGCTTGAGCTCAGCAGTTCAAGACCAGCCTAAGTAAGAATGAGACTCCATCTCTACTAAAAGTAGAAAAAAAACTAGCCAAGCATCATGGCAGGCACATGTGGTCTCAATTACTTGGGAGGTTAAGGCAAGAGGATTGCTCAGGCCCAAAAATATGAGGCTGCTGTGAGCGATGATGTCATGGCACTCTACCCAGGACAGCAGAGTGAGGACTCTATTTCCATAAAGAAAACATGATATTTTCAGCCAGGTATTTTGCTGACACCTGTAATTCTACCATAAGTTTGGAGTTGCACTGAGCTATGATGACACTGCTATCCTCTACCTAGGGCCATGGCGCAAGACTCTACCCCCTCCAAAGTAAACAAATAGGCTTAGCGCCTGTGGCTCAACAGGCTGAGGCGCCAGCCAGCCACGTACACCTGAGCTGGAGGGTTCGAATCTAGCCCAGGCCCGCCAAATAACAATGACGGCTGCAACCAAAAAATGGGCGGGTGTTGTGGCGGGCGCCTGTAGTCCCAGCTACTTGGGAGGAGGAGGCAGGAGACTCGCTTGAGCCCAGGAATTGGAGGTTGCTGTGAGCTGTGATGTCACGGCACTCTACCCAGGGTGACAGCTTGAGGCTCTGTCTCAAAAAAATAAATAAAATGAATAAAATAAACAAATATATACATCTTTACATACACATATGTATATATACATACATGTATTTTTAATATGAAAAATATATATTTTTACATACATATATGTGTATATATATATATATATATATTTTTTTTTTTCTTCAGGTTTGTGGTATGTAGATACTCTATCAGGTCCAATTACTCTCCCAGAGGATGGTGTTGGTTGGTTTAAACTCATATATATATGGACTTTTATCAAATGCCTTTGTTATATCCACTAATATAATCAAGCAACCTATAATATATTTGTTGAATGAATTGTGGTTTTGTCTTCAAAATAACCTATTGAATCAGGTATTGGTTTTCCCGTCTGTGAAATGGGCAGATGAGGCTTGGACAGACCGTGTATCTTTCTTAGCTGTGTCCTGGTAGAAGTCGGTTTCAGACCAGAAGGTGGATCTGTTGGGCTCAGAGTCTGGGATCACTCTCAGCCCCCATGAAGTCAAGTCAAAACCTGAACTTAACACCAAATATGTGCAGGTAGAAACAGGAGAAATGACAAGGACTAAAGATGCGTCAAGTCACTGGCTCCTTAGGGGCAAAAGTCATCTCTGATTCTGTATTAGCCACTGACTCGGTGGATTCCAGAATTGGTGGTTGAGACATTAGGGGTGTTGCCACCTGTAATCCCAGCACTTCAGGAAGCTGAGGCTGAAGTATCCCTTGAGCCCCAGAGTTGACCACCTGGCCTGCAATGTATACATTCTTCGTTGGTGCTGGATGGAGGTGAGGGGACAGCTGTAAGGTACATTCCTGCTCTACTTTCTAGAGCATGCACAGAGCATTAGAATAGCCTTCTAAAGACGCCCTCTTAGGATTAGGGATAAGAGATAGTGTGAGTACGTCTGTTTTCCAAAATAACTGCTAAAGCAACACTTGCAAATTTACACAATCTCATGAAATTAAATCGAAAAGTAAATGATGTAAAAATAGAAGCATCTTTCTTTTTAATATTTTTATTGTTTTAAGATACGATCTCACTATGTGGCTGGTCTCAAGCTCCAGGACTCAGGAGACCTTTCTCAGGCGCCTGAGTAGCTGAGAGGCACCACCATCCCTGTCCCCACCTTTATTTTCTATATTTTTGTGCTTTTGCACATTGCTTTATTCGAATCTTGAGCATATCTTGTTTTATAATTGAACATCAATTATGTTGTTAAGAATGAGACAAACCACACAAATGCACAAAAGCCTGAGAGCAACTGCCTCAGTACAGTTCTCAGCTGTGCCCACTCTGCCCCACCCTCCAAGCCCACCCCCCTCTCTGTAACCAGGCTCCTGTCTCAGGGCCCGCTTCATCTCCATCGGGGATCTCCCCACTGGACTCTGGCTTCCCTGAGTACACAGGCCACCTCCCTCCTGTTCCCTATTTCAGTGAGGACCTACTGTGTGCCGGGCCCTGTGTGGAAGGGAACTGAGCTTGTCATCTCCAGGTAGAGACTTTGGATCGCAAATCTTTTTCCCAGTTCAAGTCCCTGGGTTTATTTCCAGAACTGAAACAGGGCTCTCTCCTGTTTAGGGTGATGAAAGTCACGGGTGGCTCCCCTTCCAGGGAGCATTTCCTAGTGGCCACTTGGGGAGCCAGTTAAGATGAGGGTGGGATGCAGACCAGCATCTGTTCTCCCCAAATCCCACAAATAAGAAAATCACGAAAGATTAACCAAAACACAGATCAGGCTGTCTTTGTAAAATGCAATTTGGGGGAGGCAAATGATTATTAAGGAGGGATTGTTTGAGGCTACCTCTTAGCACAAATTCTCTGGATTCTACCCTCAGCCTCCAACACTACGTGTGTCAAAGGTCAGCATCGAGGGCAGAGTGACCCGTGAGTGAACTGACGTGAGCAGGAAGCACAGCGCTGGGCTGGACGCTGAACCCACGGCCACAGTCAGTGAGTGGAGAAGCTGCAGGCACTAAGGTAGACCTCGGCACAGAAAACATCACGACAGAGTCTCACAAGGATGTGTCCCACATCCTCTTGGCTGGCTGCAATCCAAAAAAGGAAAAGTAAGTGTTGACAAGGGTGCCAGACGTCAGGATTATGATGTGCGGGCCAGGTCCTTTTACTCTAGGGAAAAGGGTCAGAGCCAGAGTGACCATGTGGTTTATCACAGAATGAAAGTGGATGATGTTAGTAATTTCCTGAGTCCGTGAGGACCTCCAAGAAACCTCCCGACATAGACACCCTCATCCAGGGTTCTCAGCCCAGAGGGTGGGTAGGGGACACACTGCACTCCAGGGGACATTTGGGTCTAGTCTAATTGTCTGGCACTGCAGACATCTAGGGGGAAGAGACCAGGGGTGATGCTGACTTTCCACAATGCACAGGGAGCCCCAGGACCAAGTGCAATCTGGCCCCCCCAGGTCAGCAGAGTCCAGAGATTTGCCAGTCCATCTAGCCAGTCCTTTGCCTGATTCAGAACACAGGTGAGATTGAACTTTCAGGCTTTTTTTTTTTTTTGTAGAATGGAATGGGGTGAAATTTTAATTCGCTTCTCCAGCTGCAGCTGTGGAGCTCTGAAAAAACAATCTAACCAGACCCAGAAAGCACTTGGGCTATTAACCTCAACATTTACTTACAATGGACGTGTAACCTGCTTACCATATTAGCTTTTTGTTCAACTTTTGCTTGTTTTAGTTTTCTTAAATGACCTGAGTGCAATCTAAATACAATCTTTTATTTTTAATATAAAAGAAGTAACAGATTTAAGTATTTTACATTTCTAGGCCCTGGGCTAGACAGTTGTATGAATATCTCCATACAAGACTACAAAATGTTAACACTTGCTTTGTCACTTAACACTAGGTCCTTGATACCATCTTCAGCTCAGCCAAATGATTTTTAACACCTGTGAGGCATTCCATTGTATGGATATACTCTGATGTGTAAGTCCTAACCTCTCCCTCCTCAATGGACCCTTAGGTCATTCCAGTTTTTCCTGCTTTTACAAAGAGAGATAAAAGGAGCAGTCCTCCTACACAAAGTGTTTTTGAAGATGAAGTTTCAGGAATTGAAATTGCTGAGTCACGGGGTCTGCACAGATTTTTAAATCTTATTAAAAACTCTTACAGCTGAAGTTTCAATACCAAGCCTATACATTATCTCCAACAAAATACGTAAACATACGTAGCTTAATTTCCTCCTAGAACCAGGAGACCCCTGGAGAAAAGGCTCAGGCCTAACAGTAGAATATGATAATAACTGTTAAGGTGAGACAATGTTTCATCAGGGTCAAGAAATTCTAGCTAATTGGGTGGGTGATAACTTTGGAAGAGCCAAGCCCAAAGTATGGCAATTATAGGAACAAAATTCTTTGCCGGAGACATCTGTGGTCAGGCCCCAGCTAAGCATATAAACTAGTTGTCTCTGAGAAAGCCCAGGACTGGGCTTAATTTCTCCCCCTTCCAGAGTCTGCCTGCCTGAGGAAGGAGCCCGCAATTGACATTGAGTATTTCCAAGGAGCCAAGTTGCGGCAGGTGGGTGACAGTGAGCATGGTGGGAGAAGGCAGGCCTGTTACTGAGTGGGCTCCTGCTGACTGGGAAGCTGGAGAACTCCAGGGTCATATCTCAGGAGAGAAAAGTGGCCCCAGATGTAGCTACTCTCTAGAACATTCTGAGGGCGGCAGGCTAGGCATTTCCTTGTAAGCTCACCAGTGCTCCCCACTGTTGGGGACACTGGGGCATGGTCATAAATGAGATGGAGCCAGGTTGGGCCCCTGAGGGCTCCCAATCTAATAAGGGAGACAGATTCAATTTAAAAATCACACAAATACATAGTCACAAAGTCTAGCATTGTGTTGGGGTTTGCAGGCAGAAGGACTAGCACTTGGCCAGCTATGCAGCTTTAACTTGGAGAATTCTGCCTGATGAGCAGTGCAGCCTTGAGTGAGTCGCCTAACCTCTGGGATCCGATCCTTTGCACTTAGAGTTTCATTGTATCAGAACTGTGCCCATATCCTTTACCAGCTACAGAAGGACACTTTTTTTACAGTTTTTGGCCGGGGCTGGGTTTGAACCCACCACCTCTGCCATATGGGGTCGGCGCCCTATTCCTTTGAGCCACAGGTGCCTCCCCAGGACACTTTGAGAATAAAAGGACACTATTAGTAAAGACCCAGAAGCATGGTCTGCTTACTCGTGTGAGCACTTTCAAGGAAGTAAAATCCTGATTTTACAGATGAAGACACGAAGAATTGATCCAGACAACTCACCTGGCCATATTCACCTGGTAAGTAGTTGGAGGAGCCAGAATTTTTTTTTTTTTTTTTTTTTTGGCAATAGGGTTTTGCTTTGTCACCCAGGCTAGAATGCACTGGTGCAATCATAGCTCACTGCAACCTCCAACTCCTGGGCTCAAGGGGATCCTCCTGCCTCAGCCTCCCTAGGACAGGTGTTCAGCTCCACGTCTGGCTAACTTTTTAAATTTTTGTGTAGGGATAGTCTATGTTGCTCAGGTTGGGTTTTTTTTTTTTTTTTTTTTTTTTGAGACAGTCTGACTCTTGCCCAGGCTAGACTCCCATGGCCTCAGTCTAGCTCACATCAACCTCCAACTGCTGTGTTCAAGCGATCTTTTCAGCCTCTGGAGTAGCTGGGCCTACAGGTGCCTACCACAGTACTCGGCTAATTTTTCTATTTTTGGTAGAGACGGGGTCTCACTTGCTCAGGCTGATCTGGAACTCTTGAGCTCAAGTGATCCTCCCACCTGGGCCTCTCTAAGTACCAGGGTTACGGGTGTGAGCACCATGCCCAGACTAGGAGCTAGGATTTTTATCCAGGACTTTTTGAGTCCAAAATACAAGAGGTGAATTATGAGGCTGTACTGAGATTAAGTAGAAGTATCTACCCTTCAGGGTTGCTGTAATAGCCAAAATGAATTCAACTTGCCTGACCTGTAGGAGGCGCTCCAAAAATGAAAATTATTAGTCCTGTAATTAGTGAGAACTAAAACTAACATAATCCTGTGTTAGGCAATACCAGGATCAGGCAAAAGTTACTCAGCGGCTTGGTCCAAGAAATGCCCACTCTGATAGATGAGATTATGTATCACCTCCCACTTCCTGGGCCCCCCCATTCCAAAGCTATTATGTCAGAAACTCACCAATCCCAACCAGTTTCCTGCCTTGCAAGACCCACTTTCAAATCACCCAGCCAGGGCCCTAAAACTCTATAAATACCATTCCCCAATTTCCCTACTTTCAATCTGTCCATGTGGGGCTCTCCTTTACTACAGGAGGTCTGAGAAACCTAGTTTTGCTTGATGGACAGGTTTTTCCAAGGTAATTAAGTCAAGGGAATTAAGGTCTATGGTGGCATTCAGAAATGCTTGTTGTTGTTGTTCTAGGCAATTCAAATAGCCAAATGTGATAGACACAATAGCAACCCTCAAAAGATGCTGATGTCCAAATTCCTGCAACCTGTGCCCATATTACCTCACCTGGCAAAGGAAATCTATGGATATGACTACAGGAAATATCTCGAGATGGGGAAATGAGCCTGGATTATCCGGGCGGGCCCAATCACAGGGGTCCTTACAGCAGGGAGACAGGAGGGGCCGTTCAGAGAAGTGAGGATGGGTGCATGGGCTGAAGTGATGGCTCCAAAGATGCGGGAAAGACTCAGCCAAGGGAAGCAGGCAGCCACTAGAAGCTGCAAGTGTGGAGGAAGTGGATTCCCCCAGTGCCTCCAGGAGGAGCACAGCCCTGCCAGCCCACCTTAAACTTCTGCATTCTACAACTGTAAGAACATAAATCTGTGTTGCTTGAAACCACTGCCATTTGTGGTTGTTACAACAGCAATAGGAAACAAATAGGAACCAAACATTCAAGAGAGAGAAGCTGTCTGAGGGTTGTCAATGGAGAGCAGTGGTGAAGACCACAGTCTCCAGAGCTGGGTCACCTGGGTTCAGATTTCTTCCCTGCCACTCCCAGGTTGGGGGACATCGGTTGAATTACTAATGTACCTCTCTGGGCTTTAATCTTTCCACTTACAAAATGAGGATGACACAAGTTACTGCCTTGTAACATTATTGTGGTGATACAAGGTGATCTAAGAAGCGCTTAGGGCAGTGCCTGGCACATAGTAGGTGCTCAGTACATCCCAGGATTGAGCTGGGGACATGCTCCTCACTCACTTTCTTTTTTTTTTTTGAGACAGAGTCTCAAGCTGTCACCCTGGGTAGAGTGCTGTAGCGTCATAGCTCATAGCAACTTCCAACTCAAACGATCCTCTTGCTTCAATTTTTTCTATATTTTTAGTAGAGATGGGGGGAGTCTCACTTTTGCTCAGGCTGGTGTTGAACCCGTGAGCTCAAGCAATCCACCTGCCTCCACCTCCCAGAGTGTTAGGATTACAGGCAGGAGCCACCACTCCGGCCTCCTCACTCACTTTCTTAGGGAACAGCTGGAGTTATTGGCAGAACCAGGTTCATCTCAGATATGCTGGTGTGCTGCTAAGTGTCCCTGGGCGTAACTCATCTTTCTGATGTTGGATTTCCTAACTCACACAATCAGTTTATATCCTGCAAAAATTAATGCCGCGGATGTACCGCATCTGGGCCTTAGTAGCTACAGACACAGTCAGTATAGGTGGGCTGCATGAGCACAAAGCAAGGGCCCAGAAGGACCTGGGCCAGAGAATTCCTGGGAGCAGCTGATTTTCTCCTCCTCCTCCTCCTCCTCCATTGTTCTATGGATTGCAAAGACCACGTAGCAGGGGAAGGCAGGAACGGCTCTCCAGATAGCAGCAAGTTACACGAAGGCCGTGGCATGGTAGGCAAAGCGGTGGGTTCCTTTTTTCCTGAGTAGGTATCAGCAATTTCATTAGATCTTCTTCGGGAGGGCCTGGACCTCTGAGAGTTCTGGGCCTCTGATCTGGGGAGGCCCAGAGACTGAGACCTCATAGGCCTCACCTTCTTCTCTCTCGGGGTCTTCTTTCCCCCTAGGGCTGGACATGCCTCTCCAGTCTGGGTGTCTGTGCTGTTTTCTGCAAATAAATAACATGGGGATGAACCTGCCTGAGCACCATGGGTGCCAGTGCCCCCGAGGGCACGTTTTCAGCCACTGTGAGCTGGGGGGGGAAAGACGGTGCTCCGGTTCCACTACTGCCAGAGGTCACACCCACTCAAGGAGAGCATGGACTTCCAGAGGCTGAGGGAAAATGTGCGCAGCTCACCCCTGCTGGTCCCCAGCCTGGGCGCAGCCACCTTTGGAACGCTGGTATCTTGCTGGGCTCTTCTTTCTAATTGTGCTGTTAGCCTCAATCCAGACCTCGGCCTCTGGGATTGGGTTGGGGGTGGGGAGCGGATTACCATGTGTTGTTTTAGTGTTATCTAACATTTTTGAAATAATGATTCTTTTTTTTCTTTTGAGCCAGTGTCTCACTGTGTCACCCTCAGTAGAGTGCTATGGCATCACAGCTCACAGCTACCTCAAACTCCTGGCCTTAAGTGATTCTCTTGCCTCAGCCTCCCAAGTAGCTGGGACTACAGGTGCCACCACAACACCTGGCTATTTCTTTGTTATTGTTGTCATTGTTGTTTAGCAGGCCCGGGGCATGCTTGAACCTGCCAGCCTCAGTGTATGTGGCTGGCACCCTACTCACTGAGCTACAGGTTCTGAGCCTGATTCTCTTATTTTATTTATTTATTTAATTTTTTTTTTTTTAGAGACAGAGTCTCACTTTGTTGCCCTTGGTAGAGTGCCGTGGCTTCACGGCTCACAGCAACCTCTAGCTTTTGGGCTTAGGCCATTCTCTTGTCTCAGCCTCCCGAGTAGCTGGGACTACAGGCGCCTGCCACAACACCCGGCTATATTTATTTTATTTATTTATTTTTTTTGAGACAGAGTCTCACTCTGTCACCCTGGGTAGAGTGTCATGGTGTCATAATAGGTTACAGCAACCTCAAATTCTTGGGCTCAAGAGATCCTCTTGCCTCAGCCTCCCGAGGAGCTGGAACTCTAGGCACCTACCACAACACACAGCTAATTTTTCTTTTTTAGTAGAGACAGGGGTCTTGTTCTTGCTCAGGCTGGTCTTGAACTCTTGATCTGAAGGGATCCTCCTGCCTTAGCCTCCCATCTATGATTCTAATTTTTAACATCAGTCTGAAAACAACATTTTTCTGAAAATAAATAAATATTACAGTCTTAGTTCAAAGATAAGAAAATTCAATATGTCAGTGCCTGGAGAGGTTCCCCCCACAACAAAATATTAAGAGGATATGACTATTTTTGTTACATGGATATCTTGTATTAATATAATGCGTAAGGGGCGGTGACTGTGGCTCATCGAGTAGGGCACCGGCCCCATATACCGAAGTGGCCTTGGCCGAACTGCCGAACAGAAAAATAGCCGGGCATTGTGGCAGGCGCCTGTGGTCCCAGCTACTTGGGAGGCTGAGGCAAGAGAATCGCCTAAGCCCAGGAGTTGGAGGTTGCTGTGAGCTGTGTGACGCCACAACACTGTACTGAGGGTAATAAAGTGAGACTCTGTCACTGAAATACTACATCTTTAGGATTGTTCCTTATTTATTATAATATTAGAGATTAGTGTGCTCCCATCTAGTGGCTACAATGTA
>CAUYON010139678.1:0-19692 GCA_963573935.1 Arctocebus calabarensis
ATGATGAGATTTCAATTATTAATATTTATGCACCCAACCAGAATGCGCCTCAATTTGTAATAAAAACCCTAATAGATGTGAGCAACTTGATTTCCTCTTTCCATAGTAGTTGGAGACTTTAATACTCCTTTAACAGTGTTGTATAGATACTCTAAAAAGAAGTTAAGGACAGGGCGGCGCCTGTGGCTCAGTGAGTAGGGCACCGGTCCCATGTGCCAAAAGGTAGCAGGTTCAACCCCATCCTCGGTCGAACTGCAAAACAGAAAAATAGCCGGGCGTTGTGGCGGGCGCCTGTAGTCCCAGCTACCCGGGAGGCTGAGGCAAGAGAATCACCTAAGCCCAGGAGCTGGAGGTTGCTGTGAGCTGTATGACACCACAGCACTCTATGGAGGGCAATAAAGTAAGACTCTGTCTCTACAAAAAAAAGTAAATAAATAAATCAATATGGCAAAACCTTGACCAAGTTCCTCCATCAATCTTTGCCCAATTTCTTCATCTGCAAAATGGGTTAATTAATAAAAGTGCCTACCTCATAGGACTGTCCCATGAGTTAAATTATATTATATATATTAGCATCCATAACCATAGATATCATCTTTAAGTATTATACAACAATTACATAGAATATTAGGTGGAAAAGGGAATAAAAATTTACATATATATCTCAACTATCTGAAATACAGGGTGGACATAATTTACTATGTTAAACTATCTTAAATTGCACATGAACTTTATGTCAACCCTATATATACAAATGGAAATATACTAAAGTATTTTCGGTATAGGGTTTACAAATAATTCCATTTTCCCTTTTTTTGTATTTTTAAAATTATCTACAATAAGTATGTATGTACTACTCTATAAAAAAGAATAACATGTAATGTTACTAAAATAGCCTACAGGGAAGTCCCTTAAATATACAATTCAACCACAGTATCACTCACAAATGCAATACCTTATGCAAAAAAAAAAAAAAACCACTCTCAAATAATGCCGTTTCCTCGGTATTTAACGTTCATCATCTTTGGTAAGTTCTTTTCCTACCAGCCCAAGAGAAAGTACACATTATGATAACTCCAGATCTGGGAACAGTAAACCCCAGTCCAGAAAATTTAGAAAAGGCGAATTCTAGAGGGAACAAATGTGTTTGTAAATTATTCTGGGGAGACTTTCATTCTTACTACAAATAGGAAGTGAATCTATTTCTCTGGCAGCTGTGGTTTGATATCCCATTCTGGAGACATTTCAAAGGTATCTTTGTTTATGTTTTACTTAGCCCTTCATTCTTTTCATTTACTCTGACAGTTTTTGAAGAATAGGTTATCATGCTTTCATGTTTATGCTCCCTTTTGCTTTCAAAATTGTCTCAGTTTAAATAATTGTGTATATGTGTGCGTACCCTACACAAGACCTATTCAAATAACAGTGAGTCTTTAGATTTTAATAAAAGATCTGTAGACAGTGTAAAATTTCTCCTTAGTTAACCTTCCATGAAAGCATCTGGGATAGTTTGGGGTTTTTTTTTTTGCAGTTTTTGGCCAGGGCCAGGTTTGAACACATCACCTCTGGTACATGGGGCTGGCGCCCTACTCCTTGGGCCACAGGCACCACCCAGGTAGCTTTGGTTTTTGATGAACTTCCAGGCCTGAGAGATTGCAGTACACTTCCAGTCTACCTGAAACCAACATATCTTATATTTTTCCTTTCTCCAACTAAGGCCCCTTCTTGGGTACTTCCTTCAAAATGAGTATTTTATTTAAGAAAATAATATACCTATATTTATATCTACATAGCATGCCCACCTGCTAAGAAATTCCAAGCACTCATGTAACTGAGCAATGGCCTCCCTGCTCCCTCGATGTGCATAAAAGCCGGCCCTAGGGCCCTGGGATTAGAGAATGGAAAAGCTTTACCATGTGAAGTCAACTGGCAAGGAAGCAGAAGGACCAGCTCAAATCTGCCCCTCCCAATCTGGGGTCGGGGCAAGTTTTATGGGTCAGGGAGAACAGGTTGGTATGTGCAACTACCAGCAGGGCAGGTTTTGATTTGAAGAACTTCAAACAAGATCATTTATGGTAAAGCATGGGGAGGGGTCTTATCATCAGACACTCCTAGACAGCCCTTACTTTGGGGAGGGTTCTGGGTGCTTAGGTTCTAGCCATGTTCCAATCTTTTAGTTTCATAGGGTCAGGGGGCAAGATATAAGTTCCAAAAGTTAATTGAACAGTTCCAATCTGTTATCAATGGAGCATGACCAGATAAGACTGCTCCGGTGGCCACATTTATGTAACTCCACCATTATGTCCTGTTCCTCTCTGCATCCTCAGAGATGCAAACAGCAGCAAATTTTGTAGAAATTCAACAAACCTGGACTGGACTGAACTGTGCTTGTGGTGAGTTCCTAATAAAGAAATGATGGAGAAATTCATTATTTGGGCTTAGCCATTCCTTAATCCTTTTCAGAGATGTTGTTTCCCCCATCAACAGCTGGAGAATAAATGTTTTGTGGGAATTTTTTTTTTCATTTCCATTTTCTGACTTCATTGTACTTGGACTCAGGTCAGCAAATAGCAGAGGTGTCAGCCATCAAATAAGTCCCTGGGTGGTATGCTGGTAGAAATAAACAAAAGATCATTAATACAGAGAGCCTGCCTTTGAGCTTATTAATGGAGTGTAGAAGATAAAATATGTGGCATGTTTTTGATTTGTTGGTGCACAATTTTGATAACATGTAACATGCATCTTCATTCTTTTCCTGTTTCCTGTATCTTCTTTCTTCACCTCTTTACATTGTGGCCCTTCTAGTTTCATGATTAAATACTCATTGATTTGAAGAGGGCATAGCAATGCTGATCTGAATGTAAAGGTAATGGAGCCCAACTCTAAGAAATCCTGCAAACACTCATGGAAAGCTCAACAACCAGCCAGTTTCTGCCTGCTAAGTGCTTGATTAGCGCTGTAGGTCTTAAAGGTAATGGGCTTCAGAGTTCCAGGAAGCAGCCTCGGGGAAGACATGGGGCATAAGCTAGGTCAAGGCCAGTGGGAGGATCACTCTTCAGGGCAGAACTACAATACACAGATAAAGCTCCAGGCCCCTTGCAGGAATTCCAGAACTCCTAATGGGACACAAAAGCAGCAGGATAACCCCATAGCTCAGAAGAAGACAGAGGCACATGGATAAAATACAGGCATGCCCCAGTGATGACCCCTGGGGAACAGTGGATGCCTGTGCCAACCAGGGGGGAGCTGAGCCTTGGTCAGTGTGGGTCAGTCCTACTCTCACCTCCTGAATTAGACTCAACTCCAGGGTGGGAATGGCTAGGAGGAGAGGAGACTCCAAATTGATTGAAATACAGTGGCCAATCCTAGTGACGTGGCTTGAAATTAACATTAAGTAGACATCTGAAAAGCAAAATTGTCTCTTTGACGCTTCTGCTTGTGGGCTATGTGTTTATATTTGCCTCTAGGACAATCTCAAAAAATGAGAAGTTCGCCCACTGTTCCTGCTGCTTCTTTGGGAAGGAAGCAGGAGAGGCACCTGCCTGTCATCAGTCCTTTTACCTTGGACACTTATCTTAGTCTGGCTTCCAGGGTAGAGAGGTAGGGGATTGTTGGGGGGTGGCATTTGGGTGTGAAGGCTTCAAGTCACAAACAAATCAATATCAGTCTGGGTACTTTCCTATTGCCAAAGTGAACTTGATACAATTTTATCCAATCAATTTGAGTTGCAAAATTGGACAGTAAATCCCAAAAGAGCAGCGGCTTGCCCATCGGAGTGTGAATTTACCATTTGTCTCAGCTTCTCTTGAAGCAGAGGAATAATTTTCCCTATGGTGCTTGATTTGACATTTCTGTTCCCAATCTAAGCATAAAAGGAGAGTTGTTAGAGCAGGTAAAATGGAAAAGGATGGTGGGCAGCAGGCGTTCCAGAAATCAGCACTCAGGAGCCCACTGTTCATACAATGCTTTGGATTATATAATCATATGCTCATTGGCATTGAGTGTGTAATCACATTGTCAAAAATCAACATACAGTCTTTGTTTTTGAGGAAGGTTTGCACAGACGCATTCTTTATTGCATAGAATGTATGTGCTGGTCTTTCTTTCCAAACTCAAGCTGGTTAGCTAATCGTCTCCCTGCCGTGGGAAAGGCAAAGGCCTGTGAGTGGGATGAAGTAGCAACCGAGCTGACCCGCCCTCAAAACATATGGTGAACCCCAGGCTGGAGAACAGGCAGACTGTGTCATCATAAATCCCCTTTTCTCAATTTTCTTGAAATAGGAGCTAGCCAATCGAGCTCAAATCACCCATGAATCATTTTGCAGACATCTCCTGGGTGGAGATAAAAATCAGAAATATTGACTGGCATTTATAATTTGTCCCTCTGCCAACATCTCAGGGTCATATAGTGGCCACTGGCCACTTGCTCACTGAAAGTGAAGACAAAGGGTTTCTATTACACAGAAGCAGGACAAGAATTAAAAATGTCAGCTCACATTTTTTGTGCTTTTTTTTTTTTTTCTTTTTCTCATGGCGGTAGATGAGATTGTAGGCTAGAAAGGGGTCAGTCTCTAAAAGAGGCTTCCAGGGTTGCTTCAAAGAAAAAAATCAGTAGTAAATGTCTTATATTACCTATAATATAATTTGCTTTATTTTGTCTTTTTACTTCTTCAGATTAATCAGTAATAAGGTTTTAAATCTCTGGTCATAACATTTAATATTTTTAAAGGGAGACATAAAATTACATATGATTCCAATTCTGTTTTTAAGAAACCGTAGAGGCATGGGGGAAGCAAAATAAAAATATTAAAATATTAATAGTAACAACTCTATAATATCTATGGCTGGTAAGATTATAATGACTTTTATGATTTTTATATTTTTGTGTATCCTCTTGGTTTCCTATTATTGTAATTTTATCTTTTATGTATTGATAGGGGGGATAAGTTTATATACACCTAAGGAAAAACCATATGCTAGGCTGAGTGCAGTGGCTCACGCCTATAATTCTTGCACTCTGGGAGCCCGGGACAGGAGGATTACTTGAGGCCAGGAGTTCTAGACCAACCTGAGCAAGAGTGAGAGACCCCATCTCTACAAAAAAATAGACAAATTAGCCAGGTGTTGTTTGGGGTGCCTATAGTCCCAGCTAGTTGGGAGACTGAGGCAGGAGGATCATTTGAGCCCAAGAATTGAGGTTCCTGTGAGCTACGTTAATGCCGCTGCCCTCCAGCCCAGATGACAGAGTGAGATCTTGTCTTAAAAAACAATACAAAAACAAAAAACAATACCAGATGCTCTTTAATAACTGTGGCACACTGGGACACACAGAACTGACTAGCAATAAGATCAATGGGAACAAGATTTTTAAAGGAATCTGTGGCTTTTTCCAGACTAATAACTTGAGTTTAATCCAGTTGAATCAACAATGGTTGAAAATGGAACTTGCCTGGATTCTGCCCATTTGCTGTGAAGATTCTCATGCTGCATTATACATCTTTTTCTTGGCTTGTAGGTTTTTGTTTAGATCAAATTCTTTCACTGTTCTGACATGACAGAGGTGTAATTGCATGACAGGCAAGTGGACCTCCATTGCATAGGTGACAGCATCCTTCCAAATAGTGTCTACTTGAATCCAGTGATTCCCCAAAATGCTAATGAGCCCGAGGGAGGGACAAGGTCAGAAAAATTGAAAGAAAGAAGAAAAACATACACGACCTCCACAATGCACACTGAGGTGTGCATAGAAACTGCTGAAAGACTCCTTTGCTTTGGAGCTGTGGGGAAAAGACAGTCACTGGAGTCAAGTCACAGTGAGAAACTTTAGAGTCATAGGCAGAATCTGAAATGGAACTTAAGGACTCTGTTGGGACACCTGGATTCAGCAGCAGGGTCCCAGAGAGGAAGGGGAGCCACAGTTTCTACATTCTAATGAAAGCTGTTGCTTCGGACTTGTTTGATATCACCTGTGAGGCTAGGGGAGCGGGGCCGTGGGACCCCACTGAGAGGAATTGCCCTTTAACAATCTGGAGCCCGAGCCCTTCTCTTGTGGGAATGAGAGGAGTGCACATTCTAGGGGTGCATAACTAGAAGGAGGGCACATTCTCATTCTTATTCCAAAGACCACCATGGGTTCAGGTCAACTGCCAGGAATCGGACCATGCAGTGACAGGGACCAGTAGGAGGAAGCCAGCACTCAGCTCAGAGGTGGGGATGCACAGGTCTAGCAATGCGGGCAGCAGAGCTTCTGCAGCAGCGGAGGTCATGGGAAGACACCAGGAGGGCATTCGTGGGTAGCTGCGAAAGATCTCTGGAGCAGCTGCAGAGATGCTTGGGAAACGAGGCTTCACGAGAGAGAGGTTCAGGTGCTACGCTAACGCGAAGGGGCCAAGAGCCAGCATTAGTGCTACTGAAACGAGATGGCGCCGGAACTCCGGAGAATATGGCACCAGCAGGAGGAGGAGGGTCCATTCTCTGGGTTTTGTCCCTCTAATTGTTATATAACTTGACACAGAGCAAATACAAGTTCTCAGCCACAGAAAGAGAACTAACTTCAACCAACGGCTCACCTCTGAAATGTGTAATTCTGGGGGAATGACATTTTGTGGATATTCCTGAAGATCTATGTGAGTGAGTGTGCGGGTGTGGGTGTCTATGTGGGAGAATGTTTGTGTGTGTGTGTTTCACCATGTTCCAAGACACATTTAGTGTCATCTAAAACAAACGTAAGCATTAATATGGCTTAGAGGGGATTTAAAGCAGCGCAAATGCCAAGCCACAACAGACTTTGGCTAAGCCAAACAATTAATATAAACAGGATTCAGGCTTGGAGAACCCCTGCTGCCCACTGTGAAAGGGAACCAACTTTTTTTTTTTTTGAGACAGAGTTTCACTATGTCACCTGGGTAGAGTGCTATGGCGTCACAGCTCACAGCAACCTCCAACTCTCGGGCTTAAGCAATTCTCTTGACTCTCAGCCTCACAAGTAGCTGGGACTACAGGCGCCTACCACAATGCCTGGCTATTTTTTGCTGCAGTTGTCATTATTGTTTAGCAGGCCCGGGCCGGGTTCGAACCCACCAGCCCTGATGTATGTGGCTGGCGCCTTAACCACTGACCTACAGGCGCTGAGCCAGGGAACCAACATTCTTCAAGCATCTGCTCGGAACCTGGCCCCTGACACACATTTTGTCTCCTTCACATCATGGACAGTGGGTCTGGAGACATTAATTTTCCTCCTTCTGTTTTACTGCTGCTTCCAAACTACTGATTCTGCTTCACCCTGCTCTTTTCTGCATAGACTTCAAAGCCTCTGAGACGATGCGACCAGATATCAGAGATGGTTCCTACAGTCCTCTCCCAAGTTTAAAGATCCTGACCTGCATTATTCGAATATTTTAGCATTAAATACTTGTCTCTCTATCATTATGCCTACTATAATTCTTGCTGATTTCAATATTCATGTGAACTATTTTTTCTTCAAATATCAACCTAATCCCCTCCCTTATTTTCTCCCCTGCTCCAGACTCTCACGCCTGTGGCCATATGTTGCCATCAGCAAAGCGTACGTTAAATCCAATGCCTTGGTGCCTTGCCAGTGAGCCCTATCTTATTCCTTCCAGCACCCTGGCTTTGACAATCCTTCAACTCCACTATGACCCCTAATCCACTCCACTGACCATCACCCCTAATTTCCTCACTCACCTCCTTTCCCAAGTTGGATTCTGTGATCCAGCTTACTAAATCCCTCGTATACACTGGAAACACCTTTGCTCGTCTCTCTCTCCTTCTGTCCACCTTTCTCTAGTCTGCTAACTCAGCCACCCTCTTGGATGTCCATTTCTTGCTTCCTTTCTCTCTCTCAAGCTCACAATAGCTCTCTCGCCTTTCCACTCTCAGCCAATGACCTCGAAAACAATAATGTCAGTCAGAAGCAACTCCAGCTACCCAACCTGCCAATCCCCCTCCAGCTTTCCTTATAAACTCTACTTTTCAGACATTTATGACAGATTAACCATCCACGTTCCTTTCTACAGGCTCTTACTTAAGCAGTTTGGATAAGGATGTGGAGAAACCTGAACCTCACACGTTGTTTGCGTGTATATGGATATACATGTAAAATGATGTAGTCACTTTGGAAAAAAAGTTTTTATACATAACAGACTTGGCAAGTACCCTTGCAAAATGCACCATGGTGTAATCCCACTGAGAGTATAAATGTCTTAACACAATAATTAAGAAAGTGAAGTGAAGGCTATGTTAACCAGTCTGATGCAAGCATTCCAAATTGTATATAAAACCAGCACACTGTACCCCATAAATCCATTATTGTACACAGCTATGATTTAATAAAAAAATAAAGCTTTTAGCTTTCTTAAGTTGAACACAAACTTATACTAAGACCTAGCAATTCCACTCCTAGGTATCTACTCTAGAAGATTGAAAACATATAGGCACACAAAGACTTACACACGAATATTCACAGAAGCATTATTCACATTAAACATAAAGTAAAACAATCCAAATGCCCATCACTTTATAGAAAAGCAAAGGAAGCTTTCATGTAATGGAACACCATTCAGAAACACAGAAGAATAGACTACTGCTGCACCCTGTTACACTGATGAACCTCAAAAATGTCATGCCGTGTGAACAAGGCAAGGCTCACAGGCTCCGTATTGTTCAATTCCACCTGCATGAAATGTCCGGGGAAAGCAAGTCTACAGAGACGGAAAGCGGATTAGTGTTTCCATGTACCCAAAGGGGAGCAGGAACTAAATGTAAATGAGAATGAGGGATCTTTGGGGGGTGCTGGAAACATACTAAAACTGGATCATGCTAATGATTGCACGAATCTATAAATCTGCTATAAACATGAATTGTACATTTAAGGCGCATGAATTGTATAGTAAGTAAAGTATATCCCAGCAAAGCTGTTTAAAATATGGACACAACAGTAAAGCCTGAATGTGTTCGTGTTTTTTCACCACCTCTTCTACTAACCACTCTTGTATGGATTATTTTAGTAGTCTAACTGGAATTTCTACTCCACTTTTGATCCCTTAGAATCTATTCTTCATACAGTTAGCAGAAGGATCCTTTTAAAATATAGAATTGCACCACGCTTTTGCTCAAACATATTTCACGATCCCTTATTCTACTCCAAATAAAATCCAAAGTCCTCCCGTGACCAACAAAGGCTCTGCATGCCCCGTGCTGTGAGCTCTCTGACTGCCCTTCTAGAACTCTCCTGTCCGTGGCTGACTCACCAGCCCCAGCCGCACAGGCCTTCTTGCTGCTCTTCAACACACCCACCATATTCCTGCCTCAGGGTCTTTGCACATTCTTTCCCCTTCCTCACATCCTCCCATTCCCCATCTAGAATGTTCTTTTTTGAGGTATCTTCATGGCCACTTTCTTACTTCATTCGGGCCTGGATTTTAACAAGGTGAATCCCTGACCACATTCTATTTTAAAAGGCTATGTTAAACAGTTTGATGAAAACATTTCAGATTGTATATGAACCCAGCACATTGTACCCCTTGATTGCAGCTATGTATGCAGCTATGATTTAATAATAAACAAAATTTTAAAAATATTTAAAATACCTGCTTTTTTTGTTTTTTTGAGACAGAGCCTCAAAAGCTGTCACCCTGAGTAGAGTGCTCTGGCATCACCGCTCACAGCAATCCTCCAACTCTTGGGCTCAAGAGATTCTCTTGCCTCCACCTCCCAAGTTGCTGGGACTACAGGTGCCCACCACAAGCCTGGCTATTTTTTGGTTGCAGCCATCATTGTTGTTTGGCAGGCCCAGGCTGGATTCGAACCCACCAGCTTAGGTGTACGTGGCTGGCGCCTTAGCTGCTTGAGCCACAGGTGCCGAGCCTGCTTTATTTTTCTTTACAGTATGCCTCTCCTCCTGATAGGTTTTGACTGAGGGGTATGTGTGTGTGTGTGAGTGTGTGTGCAGTTCCCACTACCCCTCTATCTAGAAAGGAAGTGCCATGGGAACAGGAAACTTATCTCTTATCTATATTGTTCATCACTATATTTCATTTGGTTCCCGCAAGCACTATGGTAGTTAGATTTTTTCTTATTTATAGAGGAAGACAGTGGCATTCATGGAGACTTAGTATTTTATTAAAGGTCACACCCTAGATGATTATCCAAGGTCAAGGCTGTCTGACCCCAATGGCAGGGAGTCATACTACACCAAGTCCTGTAACAGTGTGCCATGTAAAGCAATTAAATCGCTGAACAAAGCTTTGTTTATTCTATCCTCTTAAATCAGAGTTTATGGCCTTAATGATTTTAAAGTCCTTGGTTGTTTGTACATCAGCAAGTTCTATGTAGTGTAAAGTAAGAGATGCAGTTGCAATTTCTTGGCTTCTATCCTGTCAAAAAGCCAACCTGTTATCCTATAACCTGAACACATTTTAGAAAAATTAAAAATTCCAAGCACTTACATAAATCTCATTTAACATCAAGATTGGAAGAGTAGGAATATTCAAGATGGATGGTACCAATTCATCACAATCTCTTTCTCCCTCCAGAGCATAATATATGACATGTCTTTGTAGCATGCGTGTGATTTATTTGTGTAATCAGTGGATAGCTACACCTTTTAAAATTGTGTTTTTGCTCAAAAGCTACTCACACAAAATGCAATCAAGAATAAAAAACTTATTTACTTTTAAGCTCATCTCGATGTCAAGAAGCTCTGTTTTTATGGTTTCTTTTCTCTTCCTTTATGGTTTCTTTATCTCTTCCTTTACATTTTAAAATCGTTCCAAGTACACAGGTACTTATAGACACTGTTGTGACCTCAGGACACTTGAAGCACATTAGTGCCAGAACAGAAAGAACAGAAAAGAAAGCTAGCTGCTGGGGCAATGACAGCATGATCTACCTCTCCAAAATATATCTGAGAAGTTATCACTGAGCTCCTGCTGTGTGCCTATTCTTTCACTGAGTTCCAAACACACAGAGATGGTGCTGTATGGAAAAGGGTGCTCAATTATTCAGAAAGACAAACAACACTAAGTGCTATGATTCACGCCTGTAACCCCAGCACTTTGGGAGGCCTAGGTGGGAGGATCACTTCTAGCCAGGAGTTCAAGACCAGCCTGGGCAACATACAGGGACTTCATTGCTACAAAATAAATTTTTTAAAAATAATCTGGATGTGCTGGCACCTGCCTGTAGTCCCAGCTACTCAGGGGGCTGAAGCAGGAGGATCTCTTGAGCCCCAAAAATTCAAAGCTGCAAAGAGCTGTGATGACTCCACCGCACTTGAGCCTGGGCATCAGAGCAAGACAAGAATATCTTCCCTGGTGTCCTCTCCTGAGTTCCAGAGGTGAAAGTCACCCTTGGTGACCACTGAAGTGAGAGTAGGTATCCTACAGCCAACCAATCCCAGCACCAGGTAGGAGCTCACCACAAACCCAACATGATGCTTAAAAAAAAAAAAATTCATCATGAAATAATCACGGCTAACAGGGGGAAGCTGATTCCTTGCAGGAAATTCATATGGAACCTCTATGGTTCCTCTCACATCTCAGACTCTGTCTGCCATGAAGGCTGTTGGCAACAGCAGACAGGGCCACAGACTTCAGGCCCCCACATGATCCGTGCAGCCTTCTTCATCCAGGGGATGTGAGAAATGCTATACTACGTATTTGCACATAAAACAGGGAATCGCATTTCTCTTACAGTAGCTGAAGGTGGAAATCATCCTACCTTCCCATTTTCCTTGTGGATCATCTCCCATCTATTCACGGGCCCTTGATTTGGCTGTGCTAATTGACAATGGTTTTCCTCCGCCCATGACACTTTGACGTCTGTGCCGCCTTCTGGTCATCAGAGCTTGAAACGCAGAATGTTCATCAGTGTCTCTAGAGAAAACATAAACAGAAGTTACTGTAGTTTTGCTTGGAGTTAGTAAAACCTATGCCATCCAATTTCTGTGGAAGTTGAGAGCTTGGCCCAAGGGAGAGATTTTCACTCAATTATTAACAGACAGGATTTATCAATGGTGTCCTCTATCCTATGCACCCAGCATTCCACTTTGTGGAATGGACACTCAATTAAAGTCTGTGGGTGTGTTTGGTTGATCAATTTTATTTACACCTTTTCCAAATACTCAATGCAGAATACTTGAAGAACATGAAAGAACTGGAGTGGAGCCGGGAACTCCGGGAGAGTGTTTTCACCTTGGCTCTGTGGCCTGGGATAAGCTGCTTCCATCTTTTGGTCTCCCTTTGTAAACACTGTGACAATTCCCACCCTCATCTGTGAAGCTGAGAATCTTTAGCGAATTAACGCAAGTACATGTGTTCATAGGAAAGACATTTGGTGTTGGTTCCTGTTTTCAGGGCATCAGGATAGTGTGCCAGGAGGATGGACTGGGATCCTTTAAATTTTATGCAATATTCCTTTGCTTATTGATCTTGCTTACTGGTATTTGACAAGATAGATGAAGAAACCTTTCATTGGTTACAAGGAAAAGAAATCTCAACCCTTACCTTTCATCTTTGCCAACAATGTTATTCATTATTGGAATCACATGGGTGGTGATGATTAATATTATTTCAACTCCACAAAAATGTTAATTTTTCAAAGTGAATGTGACTGGAAATCAGTTATCTTCCTCCATTCCTAAGTCTCCTACCTTTAAAACCTTCAAAAATCAGCTACGTCTCAATTTTGTCAAATTTAACACTCCTCGTTCATAATGAATTAAGAACATGATGTTTTAAACATCACAAAATAAAGAACGAACTAAGTAATAAATTTCTTTCAACTTTTTAATTGAATTGTAAAACACATACCAAAAAGTATAGTTATGTAAGTTAACAAGTAGGTGAATTTCCATGAACTGAACATGCCTGTGTAACCAGCACCCAGATCAAGAAACAAAACCCGCTAACCACCCCATGTAACTCACTTGTGAATTTAATGTTCATGGCCAAGGTCTTTTTTACTAAATATCACCCATCTATTTTATGGGATGTAAATTTGTATAGTATATTCACAGTCATGTAAATACAAATTCTAAACCAGACATGAAAAGGACAGTTCCTGTAACAAGTATCAAAAAAATACTGACCTTGACTGAGCACCCATAGCACAGTGGTTACGGTGCCAGCCACGTACACTGAGGGTGGCGGGTTCAAACCCAGACCAGGCCAGCTGAACAAAATGACAACTGCAACCAAAAAATAGCAAGGCGTTTTGGTGGGCATCTATAGTCCCAGCTACTTGGGAAGCTAAGGCAAGAGAATCACTTAAGCCCAAGAGTTTGAGGTTCCTGTGAGCTGTGATGCCATGGCACTCTACCAAGAATGATATAGTGAGACTTGTCTCAAAAAAAAAAAAAACCTGGCCTCAACAAGGTGTAGCCACTTGTTAGATGTTAGATTCCACTGCTGTTGACAATTGAAGTATTTAAATAATTATGATTCGTCAAGACCCAAGACAACTTCTTCCAAACATGTCACAAAATCTGAATACTGTAATGAAGTTATAAGTTATAGAATTCCAATCAAAGGGGAAAAATCATCATAAAACAACCTTATACAAATAATCAATTTGCCTATTCTGTTTGCAATGAAAAATCAACAGTAGGGTCTACATTCAGCCCAGGTGTAAAGTCAATAGCGTGAATATATAAACGACCACTTTTTCCTCTCAACCCACCTAATACGAACATACCTCAAGGTCCAACAGTATAGCAGTTTCATAAGGCTGCCCTGAGGTACAAAATGTAACTTCCCCCCAAATTAAGCTGTAGTAGCAGTGTCATTAAAGGTAGAGAAGATCTGTGCCAAGGCTTCTCTGCTCATGACTGTGTGTCTTGGGCCTGCAGCCTGCTAGCGATGGCCTGCTTGTCTGGGATACGTGTCCCCAGAGGCATCGGGGATGTTCACCCTCAGCATAACGGCTCTACAGATTCATCTGGATGCCCATGATTTGTTGTGACTTGTACTTGTGCTGTGGGCACAGGCTTGGGATTCTGTAATGAGGCCCTGAATGAACTACATCAATTCAGCTAATGAGGTCAGTTACGATCACAGACATCTCAATGGAATTCAAGTTGTCCCCCAAATTTCAATTCTTCAAAATGGCTGCAAGAAAAAGTTAATTCTCTGGCTCCAAAAACCCTTTCCTAAGTCAGCTTTTCATTCATCTACCACTGCTCCTTCTTTTTTTTTCCTTCCTACTTGTCATCTTAACTCTCCCGGCCAAACCCCCTCCTGACTTAGCACATATTTGCTAAGTGTGTGCATCATGCTAGACGCTCTGTCAGACTCTGGCAAACAGCCCTGAGTAGAGCAAAAAAGGACCTTTCCTCCATGGAGGTTATGGTCTAATGCAAGAGGCAAATCGATCACATAATCAACAAAAACGTCTTGGTCTCTTCCACAGCCACATGATTTGGCATACATCTCATCCCCCATCTGCTTTGGCTTTTAAATCCTATTCACCCTCCATGGCCCAGTCAAAACCTTTTTATCCCTGGCACAGACCTTCACAGAGCGACCCTCAGCCCACAGAGACCTGCGCCTTCTCTGAGCACTACAGCAGAGTGGTAGAAGGATCCAAGTGCAGGTGCCCATTAGCCAGCTGATGGCACAAGGCAGATGTCAGTCACAGATGACAGCGCTCTCCACTAGCCAGGCAGAAACCTCAAGTCCTGGGCCAGCCCGGAAAGACTGGCCCTGCAACCAGCCAATCAGAGTTAAATTTTTGAAAGAAATGTACTGTCATCCTCATTCCATTCCACTTACTAAGCAATTATCAGTGACCTCTGCCTTCTATGGTCATTATATCCTCCATATGGCTATTATCACTACCACCACAATCTAAATGACTGAAGTGGAAGGGACTGTGCCTCATATTCTTTTAATTGTTCTAATTCAGCAACTATATATGGAGCACAGCCCATGGGAAAGTCCTGTTGCAGGTGCTACAGGAAATAAGTTGTTACCAAGAACTTCCAATCTCTTTTTGAAGGATGAGAAGTTTACAAATATCTGTAACTCAGGGCAGAGCAAAATCAATGCCACAAGAAGGGCCTGGAGGTTTAGAAAAGCTCTAGATCAGATCTGGTTGGAAGAACAGTGGAAAGTTTCTTAGAGAGGGTGGTATTCGAGAGGGACATTGATGATTGAAAAGAGAAGAAAGAGGGGGCAGGGTGTGGCTCTCCAGGCAGGAGGAAGAGCCTAAGGGATGCCAGTGAAAGAGGAAAGCTACAACCTGTCAGCTGGAATCTTAGAATACTTACTAGGGCATCTTACTCATGGTTGGGTCCTCAGGGAGTGCTGGTAGGTAGATACATTAGGCAGTTTGTTTAATTAACAATCTAAAGAAACCAAAGATTATGTGATTGATTTATATACATTCACACAGACTCCAGAACAGACATTCCAAATCTCCACCCCAAACCAGGGCCTCAAGGGAAGGTCTCTGGCCCTGGCCCACTCAACTGTCTGGATGCGGCCGCTGCCCAATGATGTTAAATCCCTTCCCCAATCCCTCATTGCCAAAGTATTTCTCACAGGTGCCTCCTACAATGGGGACTCCAGTCTCCAGCAGTTTTCAGACATGGAAGAAGTGATGGGCGTACACAGATTCCTCTTTTCGATTGTGTTGCTGTTGTCAATGGATTGCGGCATTGTTCTTCAGGATTTGGGATCTAAGTAGGTTTGGGGTCTCTCACAATGCTTTAAGAATGTGTGTTCCATAGGTGTTTCTGGGAGGTGAATAAATAGTCCGTGGACAGAGTTTCTCCGCCCAGATCAACCTGAGGAAATACTGAGGTAAGTGAGCATTTCAGAGTCTGGTTTCCACAGTACTTCTCAGAGATGTTGACCGGCTGTGTGGCCAGGGTGCTTCATGAAGAGTAGGGTAGTATGATCATTTCCAAAATACCTTTGACCATAGAACCATGTTGTTAATGAAGGTTTTTCTAGGATAAGTATTCTCCTAAATCTATGATTTGGATGAGTTAGATGTAACTGCAGTAGAACCTCGGTAAGCTGACCACCCAAGGGACTGCAACAAACTGGCCCACACTCAGAGGTGGCCAACGAAGCCTGCTGTACTAATACACGCACGGGGCGCACGTTCAGTCTATGAAAATTAGGTCAAGTTAAGGAGATTGTGAACTATGGAGATTCTATTATATTAGGAAGATAGAGAAAAACCCAGTTTTGCCTAAATGAGTAGGACAGGGGACTCAATCAGTGAATTGTCAGCTAACAGGAAATCTTGAACATGCTTGATGTGTCTATTCCCTTTTCCATCCACCCTCCAACTTGCCGCATCCTGCGCCATTGACTAGAGATAATAAAAGCTACCATCGACTAAGCCTGTACTACGCACCAGGGCTCTATTTTAAGTGCTTTAACCTTCACAATAATCCCACAAGGGCAATGCTATTATTATCCCAATTATACAAATGAAGCAACCCAAGGCAGGGAGAGATAGAAATGTTTCCCCACGGTCACTTGTACTACATGTAGTACGTGATGAAGAGGCCAGCGTGTAAATGTAGGCAGAGCTGGGTCTCCTAGTCACCACAGCAGTTTCTAGCCCAGGGAGAGAGGAGAGCAGAGAGAAATCCATCACAGCATGACTCCTTCCTCTTTCCTCCTCTGCCTCTGATGGGTTGGTTTGTCAATACTCGGCTCCCCCATCCACCTCCTCACCTGCCCAACCCTTCCTTTCTGCTTCCAGAGAAAGAGGAATCACTCTTCACACAGCATCTGACTCTGATTAAGATTACCTCTGTCTGGGGGCAGTGCCTGTGGCTCAAAGGGATAGAGCGCTGGCCCCATATGCCGGAGGTGGCAGGTTCAAACCCAGCCCCAGCCAAAAATTGCAAAAAAAAAAAAAAAAAAGAAAAAAGGATTATCTCTGTCTGGCCATGTGGTCTTTCATTTTCTTATTCTAGAATGTGAAATTTCTTTCCAATGTCTCATTCAACAATGCTACCTTGATGAGAGAAGTCACAGGTTTCAGGAGGAAGCAGATTATCTGCATAACCTTAGCAATTGCTCTAGGTGACACGGTGTGGCAGGGGATCAGATGGCATTGCTCTGGGTGGGAAGAAACTTCCTCTTAGCTGAAAATCCTCTGAATTTCTTTCCCAGCCTCCAAAATAATAGTTCCAGTTTGCTCCCCTGGCCTTCTTCCCCCATAGCCAGTCTTTCCCAATATTCGTAGCTCCTCCCAAGGAAAAAAAAACAGAACTCCCTCTGGCCTCCTTCTCACCCTCTCTCGTCAAACCCCACCTTTCAGTCCTGCTCAGACTCTTTTCTTTCCCTTCATTTCTCTTCTCCTCTCACTACAGATTTATCTCTCTGCTCCTCTCTGCCTCCCACTACCGGGTGACAAATCCCTTTTAAAATAACATTGGTGACTCACCCGGTGGATACTTTATTCCATTTATATATACCTTTCCCCCCTCTTAAGGGGCACAGAGAGTTTCACAGATATTGTTTTATTTTTACCTTATCCTTATAAAAAGATTGTCTGTCAGAGGTAATGAAAACGGAGCTCGGGGTTTTGTCTGCATTACTTGAGTATTGAGACTGATAACCAGCTGTTCCTTTTTCTAGGTTCTTCCTTTTCACCTCCCTCTCCTTGGTGCTTGTTATTGTCTTCAGGATTTATTAGCAACCACCCTGGAAACTAGACCAAAATTTTACCAAGCAGTTGAGCCGTCTCCTCACCAGTCTCCCAGGATGCCTGTGACCAGTTCACTCCCACGCCTGGCAGGTGACGGTCTGTGCCAGCACTGGGCCCCCTATTCCCACCACCACACCCTGACCCTGGCCAGCCTCTCCTCCAACCTGGACCAAGAGTGGCCACCTTACAGTGCCACCACCTGGCACCATGTCCACACTCCTCCTCACATCTGAATATGGCACTTACTGGGCCCCTGTCTTTAAACTCCTACCCTTTGGCTGGACACGCAGGCCTTCTCAGTCTGGCCTCAGGCTGCCTTCTCTCCCTGATCTCTGAGGTCCACAGCTCCCCCAGCCTGGAAACAAGCACTTTCCCTACCCTGGCCTTGATGTCCCTGCCCCTATGCTTTCTTTCCTTCATGGGGCTCCCCCGGCAGGAGTGCCTGCCTTGACCTCTCTTCCTGGCGAGCTCCTCCTCAGGTTTAGAGGTATCCTCTTTGTATCACCTCTTCTACTTGGATTTTCCTAACTGCTCCCAGGGTACCCGTTCAATAACCTCTCTCCTGCATCCCTATAGCTTCCCTGATGACTGGCAGAACAGAGAGACATGCAAGATGGTCTATCAACACAGTTGCCTGGGAGCCTATCATGTCCCGGCACTAAGTACATGGACATGGAGATTTCAGTCCTTCCCCCGACTGCTAAGTAAGATGGGAAAGAAAGACAAGTAAAATGCTATTTCAAGGTGATATGAGCAGCAGTGGAGGCAGCCAGCCAGGGGCTGAGCAGGCTCATGATGGGGGCAGGGCAGGGACCAGCGGGGATCCTCAGAAAGGTCCCTGAGAGGATGCCAGCCCTGAGCTGGCCCATTTGTAACACCAAGTGGGAATGGCTTTGGTGACTGGCACGGGCTTCATGACAGCAGACCAGATGCTGTCCCCACGTAGTCTGCAGGTGCTCCATACACATTCAGACCACTGAACTGACTAGAAAAAGGCTTGGTCTATGCCTCTCCAGAGCCCCACTAATACCAAGTTTATTGCTCCATACCCCGCCTCCTACCTCCTGTGGGAGGTTGGTTCCCATATGCAACCTTAGATTAGCAAATAAGATCAACTATAAATAATGGAAATAATAAGGTAAGCCCTATATTTGCTCCTATCCTAGTTCTGCCTCCCTGCAGCCAAGAAAATCAGGAAAGGGAGTCATCGTCATCGGCCTGTGTGTGGCTGAGCCATGCCACCAATGTGCTCCCTGGCTAAGCGGCAAATGTTCCTGAAGAAAAGGAAAGATGTGTTGCACCATGCTAGACCTAGTTCAGTCATCACCACAGCCACCTCCCGGTTGGCTTCCTGGCTCCTGTCTTAATCCTACACTTCATCTTTAAACCAGCAGCCAGTATCATTTCCTGTAGCCTTTAGAACAAAGTACATACTCTTTGGTCTGGAAGACGAAGCCATTAGAGATATGTCCTCTGTCTCTCAACCTCACCTTTGCCTCCCGTCCTTTGCTGTCTAACCTTTGCTCTGTCCCTCAGTCATATTAAACTACATACTAAACTTGCACTAAACTTGCTTAGTACATCAGGATTGCTGGTCTCTGCAGGCCTTTCCCTGCTCCTGGAGTGCACTGAAACCCTCTGGATAGCTCTGACTCATTCTGCAGGTCTCACAGTAAAGGCTGTTTTCAAGGGGAAGCCTGTCCTAACCCTCCGTTCATACTAAGACCTGGCCAGGGTTGCTCCTGAGTCTGGAGCTCATACCCTCTGCTTTCTCCATGATTGCATGTGTTACATCATGCTGAAGTTGTCTGCCTACTTGTGTATCTCCCCTAGTTCCCTGGATGTGAACACTTGAAGATTTGATCTCTGAATCCCAGGGCCCAGCAGAGCACCTGGAGTGCACTGGGCACACAAGAAGTCTGTACTGGTTGAGTGAATAGATGAAAGGAAGTCTCTAGGTCCAGGGGGGAGAGAAGAGAGGGGAGATTTTACCAGAAC
>CAUYON010139683.1:0-47171 GCA_963573935.1 Arctocebus calabarensis
TCCCATTGGGCTATGCTTCCTGTACATCCAGGAGGCTGCTGAGAGGAAGTGTGACATGTGCACGGCAGAGCTCGTTATTAAAAGAAGACAGGAATAGAAGAACAAGGGTGATCTGCACGGCCAAGAACACAGTAAGTGTAGCAAGCAGACAGACCTCAGAATGGGAGAAAATATTTGCAGGTTATGTCTCTGACAAAGGTTTAATAACCAGAATCCACAGAGAACTCAAACATATTAGCAACAAAAGAACAAGGGATCCCATCTCAGGATGGGAAAAGGACTTGAAGAGAAACTTCTCTAAAGAAGACAGGTGCGTGGCCTACAGACACATGAAAAAATGCTTATCATCCTTAGTCATCAGAGAAATGCAAATCAAAACTACCTTGAGATATCATCTAACTCCAGTAAGACTAGCCCACATAACAAAATTCCAAAACCAGAGATGTTGGCGTGGATGTGGAGAAAAGGGAACACTTCCACATTGCTGGTGGGAATGCAAACTAATACGTTCCTTTTGGAAAGATGTTTGGAGAATATGCAGAGATCTAAAAATAAACCTGCCATTTGATCCTATAATTCCTTTACTTGGTATATACCCAGAAGACCAAAACTCACATTACAACAAAGATATCTGTACCAGATTGTTTATTGTAGCCCAGTTCATAATTGCTAAGTCATGGAAGAAGCCCAAGTGCCCATTGATCCATGAATGGATTAATAAACTGTGGTACATGTACACCATGGAATATTATGTAGCCTTAAAGAAAGATGGAGACTTTACCTTTTCATATTAACATGGATGGAGCTGGAACACATTCTTCTTTGCAAAGTATCTCACGAATGGAAGAAAAAGTATCCAAGATATACAGCCCTACTATGAAGCTAATTTATAGCTTTCATATGAAGGCTATGATCCAATTATAGCACAAGAAGATGGGGAAAGGGGTAAGGGAGGGAAGGGGGGGAGGGTGGGTACAGAGAGGGTAAATGGTGGAATCACACTTATGGTGCATCTTAGAAGGGACAGGTGAAACCTACTAAATGCAGAACACAAATGTTTTCACACAATAAATGAGAAAATCCCATGAAGGTTATGTCAAACAATTGGATGAAAATATTTCAGATTGTACATGAAGCCCGCACACTGTACCCCATGATTGCACTAATGTACACAGCTACGATTTAATAAAAAATAAAAATTAAAAAAAATAAATAATCATCTGCTTTATGTTTAGAAATAAAAATCTCTATTTTGGTCTATGAAAAAAAAAAAAAAAAAGAACAAGGTTGATCCTGAACACAGCCAGCCACATGAGCACATCATCACTGAAGCTTCCAGGAAAATTTCATTAAGTGAGAAACCAAAGAAGGGTTGATTTATTTTTGTTTTAATCAGAGTTCATGTGATTGCAAGAAGTAAAAACCTATTCTCCCTGATTGATCAAAAAGGTCAATGTATGGGAAGGATATGGCGGTGCCTACCTGTCTAGGCTTTTGGGAGAACGAAGAAGTTAGGTGTCCACCATATAATATTTATAGCTAGGTCTATAGGAGGAAAAAAAGGAAGAGGTGGTTTTGTATATTCCTTTAATTAGCAAAATCAGGAAGTAACACAAATCACAATGTAACCTGCATTTTTAAATTCTTTCCTGATGGTTTTATTATGTATCATTTTGTGACGCCCAGAAGTGTTCCCATCTAGGAGATAAGCAGGTATTAGTGTGTTCTTCTTTTCTGTTTCCCCCAGAGGAAGAAATAGGTACACAGAGATGTAAATGAGTGTGCCCAAGAATAGGGCTAATTTATGGCTATGCAGAGAAAAGAATCCAAACGTCTTAAATCCCGGCTCAGGTTTCAGAGTCCACAGTGAACCCATCTCTCAGAAGAAAGACTACATGCTTTCAGAAGGAATGAGATGGGATGCCGATTCTGCCCTCTGCCCTGCCTCCTTCCATGGGCAGGTCAGCTGGACTCTCTAGGAAGCTCCCTTTTCCCTCTCACTCCTTAGGAAGGGCCAAATGCCCGACAGGAAGCTGAGAGCTCATGCACTATGGGAGCCATTGGCCCCACAATTGCCATCAAGGGTTCTGCTTCCTCCTCCACCTGAGATGGAGTCTGGGTACCTCCATGACCAGAACTGAAGCTCTCTGAAAACAGATTAGGGAGGGAGAAAGGATGGAGACAGCAAGAACTTATACAGAACTCTCTTCAGAGGATAATTGGTACATCTGCTTTGGAAAACTATGTGCCAGTATAGATCTATTCTGTTGGAAACAAACATACCCTCTGGTTCAGCATGACCACTCATGGGTGTTTGAGTCCTACAAAAATGAGCCCTGAGAGCATCAGGAGACAGGTGCGAGAATGTTCCTAAGAGAATTGTTTGTTACAGCCCCAAACAACTCAAGTGCCCATCATCTGGGGAAGGGGTAACGTTTAGCAGTCATAAAATGGGACACTACACAGCAGTGAAAATGAACATGGCTGCAGAGGTATGCAACCATCAGGATGAGTCTCCCAAATGCAGGGTTAAGGGAAAGAAGCCAATCCAAAAGAATTTGTGCTGCTGACTTTCTGTGTACACAAAGTTCCACAATAAGAAATAAATAATGCGTGTGGCACCTGTGGCTCAGCAAGTACTGCGCCAGCTGTCGGTCAGTGAGTAGGGTGCTGGCACCATATACCAAAGGTGGCGGGTTCAAACCTGGCCTCTGCCCAACCACAAAACAAACAAATGAAATAGCTGGGCATTGTGGCAGGTGCCTGTAGTCCCAGTTACTTGGGAGGCTGAAGCAAGAGAATCACCTAAGCCCAGGAGTTGGAGGTTGCTGTGAGTAGTGTGACGCCACAGCACCTCACTGAGGGGGATAAAGTGAGACTCTGTCTCTACAAAAACGAAAAGAAGAAGAAGTAAATCATGCTTTTTAGGAGTGTACACTGGGATGGTAAAACTAAAGAGAAAAGGGTGGCTATGGTTTTGGGTTAATTCAGTGATTATACTTTGGGTAGGGGGTGGTTTACAATTGGAAAGGAGTATGAGGGTGGTTTCTGGAACATTGGGGATGTTCTAATCTTTTGACTCACGGGTACGTACTTGATGATCATTTATGAAGCCGTACCTTTGCATTTTGTAACTCTCTCTCTGTTACCCGCCCCCTTCTGCCACACCAGAATCCCATACATAGCTATTATGGGGTGGGGTTAGAATTTGAACCTGGATCTCCCTGACCCCTGTGTCATGCTAGCTCTCAGTCATGGTCTTGGGACCTTGTGTTTGGCCTTCTTCACCTAGATTCCCTTGGCCTCCAGACCACAGATTCTCAACCTGGGGTCCACAGACCCATTTCAGAATGCTGTTTGTCCAATTGTGTGCACAAATGCCTGTTTCTGGGGAGTGATTCCCATGTCCTCTGGAGATTCTTGGAATGATCTGTGGCCCAGAAAAGGTTAAGAACCATTGTCAGTAGCCACTCAACCAGCTTAAGTGAAAAAAACAAAAAAAGGCAGGGTGGCACCTGTGCCTCAAAGGAGTAGGGTGCTGGCCCCATATGCTGGAAGTGGCGGGTTCAAACACAGTCCCGGCCAAAAACTGCAAAAAAGGCAAGACAGCCAGTCCTTGCACGCTGTCCTGGAACATCCAGGGACTGCGATTACTCCCTATCGCACCCAAGAGACACAATCTTTGTTCTTTGTCCTATTTGTGTGTGTAATTCAGCTTCATATCAGATGGGGCCAGGGTGGGCGAGTGCAGATGTTACCCAGAGGGCGCTGAGTGGGGGCAAGATGGGGACAGCTCTCAGAGAGGCAGGTATAGCCTGGGTGGCCCCAGGGAAAGGGTCTGCCACAGCTATTCGTGAGAAGTCCCCGAAGCCTGGGGTTTGAAGAAACTGACAGCTCCTGTGGCCCGTCTCAGCTGGGCTTTACCCAGTAGGTTTCCAGGGTCTTAGTTCATTCCAGATTTTTAAAGATTCCATAAGGGTCCAGAAGCCCAGGGTGACACAGTTCCAGGGCTCACACCCACAAACTCTCAGCCTCTTCCCATGTGCTCACCTGTCACCCAGCACCCAGGCTCATTTACATATGTCCCGCCACTCCCCAGCACCAGGGGACTTATTTGCATAGAGTTCCTTTTCCTCTTTGTTTCCCCTCACTAGTTCTTGACCGCACAGATCACATTCCAATCTCACTTTCCCTCATCTCCTTTTCCACTGAAAAAAGAAATACCAAACTCACTCTCCTGAGACCCTCACTTATGGAAGATTCCAATGTAGCATTTCGGAAGCCAAAGTCATAACTGGTTCATGTTACGTTTTGAGCCCCTTGGAGTTAGGCTTGTGGAGTAGATTCTTCAGGTCAGGATAGATGGGTACCTGTCTCCGGGGTTCCGTGCTAAGTTCCCTAAGTATCTTGGTGAGTCATCCTGCCCCATTTGTTAAAGCAAAAGGATTGATGCTTTGAGAATTACTCCAAATGTGATCCTGTATGTTTTGAGGATTCTTATGAATCTTGGCGGTGAGACGGTTCGATAAATTTTATGGTGTTCTCTGGGAGGCAGGTTGGGACTCTGAAGTTCAGGATCTCTGACTGTCTTCACACTCTGTCACACTCCCCTTGTTGGTCTCCTTTCCCCAGATCAGCTTTCTTGGACAGAATGGAAACACGGCTTTCAGCACCCTGCGTGTCGCGTGTCTTTCTGTCAGGGAAAAGGCGACTCTCTCTCTTTGATGGAAGAAATCTTGAGGCTGCATCTGTTAGGGAAGGCTGGGACATGCTGCGGAAACGGCCTCCACAGTCTCAGCGCAACAATGAGGTTATTTTTCAACTCTTGTTCAATTGCCTTCCAGTCAGGTAACAAAGACGGACCAGGGAGGCTGCTGTCACAACCCATCCTGACTGATGCTGCTCCCCTGGAGATAAACAGGACACGCTGTGGGAAGAAAGGGACCTAGCCTTGGTCCCTTTGGATTGATACATCCATGTTGGAAAACCACGTACCATGTCTATCTACTTGGTTGGAAACAAACACATCCTCCGGTTCAGCATTCCACTCATGGGTGTACAGTCCTCCAAAAATGAGCGTGCTCTCCTATAGGAGCTGAGGCTGGGGCTGAGCTTTAGAATGCAGTGGAAATAGCAAGGTGGGTGACTGAAGGGAGCATTCTGATTCAGGGAGAGGAAGAGGAAGGCATGACAGATTGCCCGCAGGCCAACATGGAACATTGGAGGGTGAGCACACAGCGCACTCAAACTATGTCAGGCCCTCTGTTGATGAGAGGGGTGCTACAGGACAAGTCTCAGGTTTCTGTGAATTAGGGACAGTAATGGTACCTTGTCCACTAAGATTGTTTTGAGGATTAAATGATAACGTTACCTGAATTTTTTTTTTGAAGTTCAGTACCATGAACATCAGAAATGTTCAGAATACCCTATTCAGAATCCCCTGGGCGAGGACAGTGTCACCCAATGGAATGTGGATTTGAGAAAAGAAAGACGGATTGAAAAGAAACAGTGATAAATATGGGTTATTAAAGTATCTTAACTTTTCAAATTTTACAAAAGTATATGATCACGTGAACCTTTTGTGAAGGTCTCTCCAAGAGCCTCAAAGGGTCCTGAAAGCTTAATTTTCACTGGGTTCACGACAAGAGGGTCTCTGTCACCTCTCCCACAGAAGTCCTCCCTCCTTCCTCTCAGTGA
The DNA here is from genome assembly GCA_963573935.1 of Arctocebus calabarensis. NCBI lineage: Eukaryota > Metazoa > Chordata > Mammalia > Primates > Lorisidae > Arctocebus > Arctocebus calabarensis. Next base: position 5,698 of record CAUYON010139683.1, read on the forward strand.
ATCCGTTGTTTCCTCCTTCACTGCACTGCTCACAGCCTGCTTTGTCTGTGGATTTACTCCACTGTATCCTCCTGCTGGATCCCTGAAGGAAGGACCTTTGCTTCCCCATGACCTCACACTGGCAAATGCTATTTATTGTGTTAGGTGCTGTACTGTGGCCTAGGAAGTCACTGAAATTCATTTGCACCATTTACCAAGGCCTTTTATAATTACTACCTAATATTGTTACAAAAATTAATCAGACATGATTTTTGCCTTCAAGCACTTTTCAGGGGTCAGAAGGCATATGTTAAAAGTATGCCTAGCTGGGCGCGGTGGCTCACACCTGTAATCCTAGCACCCTGGGAGGCTTAGGCTGGCAGACCGCCTGAGCTCCAGACTTAGATATCAGCCTGAGCAAGAGCGAGACACCGTTTATAAAAATAGCTGGATGTTGTGGCTCACCTGTAGTCTCAGCTACTCCAGAGGCTGAGGCAAGGGAATCGCCTGAGCCTAAGAATTTGAGGTTGCTGTATGATACCACGGCACTCTACCAAGGGCAACAAAGTGAGACACTGTCTCAAAAAAAAATGTATGCTTAAGAAAGAGCTTATTAGCAATTGTGTTCTGTTATATCCTCCAAATCTCACAATGAAATTTGGTCCCCCATATTTAACCAGGGAGTGGGAAGTATGTGGAGCCTGGTGGAAAATGTTGGGGTCACGGGAACACATCCCTTGTTGCCTTTTCCATTTCCCACACCCCATATTGAGTAAGTTCTCATTTTTTTTAGTTCAGGGGAGAGCTGGTTGCTTAAAAGATGGTGGCACCACCTCCTCCTTGTCTTTGCTCCCTCTCTTGCCACGTGACACACTTACTCTCCTTTCACCTTCTGCCTGGATTGGAAGCTTCCTGAAGCCCTCACCTATGCAGATACTGGTGCCACGTTTATTAGGCTCAGAACTGTGAGCCTAATAAACCTCCTTTCTTTATAAATTAACCAGCCTCAGGGATTTCTTTATAGCTGTGCAAAACGAATACAGTAGCTAACCTGAGTTGCTTTTAAAAACTATCTCGATGTAATTATAGATTCATATGCAGTTGCAAGAAATAAAGCATCTTGCACAATTACAACCTCACAATCAGAAAATTAACATCAGTACAATCCACAGGATTTATACAGATTTCACATTGTAAACACTCGTGTGTGTACTTAGGTCTATGCCACCTTATCACATAAGTACGCATTGCATTTTAAAGTAACTTAAACGTGTTTTTTAAAAAATGCAGTACCACAAGGAAGTAAGAGTTGTTTCGAAATACAACTGAATAAAGATTCTTACACTCTTGTCTTTAAGATCTGGATTTTATTCTGAAGGCAGGAAAGAGCCACTACGACGCTCAGAATGCACATTTTCTGAAAGCTCAGTGTCAACATGGTGTAGGATGGACTGACTGGAAGGGGCTACCTCTGGCAAGGGCTGGTCACCTCCCAGCTTCTCAGACTCAGCGAAGCCGGGGACAGAGCGCAGGGAGGAGACCCCGGCCTCTGCCCCCCAGACCCTGGCGGCCCCGCACGCAGGCCCCGCCCACCCTCAGGCCCCGCCCCCGACTCTCTCGGGGCTCTCGCTCGCGGGCCCCGCCCCCTCCTGGGCCCCGGTGGAGTGGTTGAGAAAGCTTGTTGTAGGTCCTCCCTTCCCTCCCTCAGCAGTCACCTTGCGGGCTCAACAAGCAGGGGCTGCCTTCCAGCCCCGCCGTCTGGTGGGCTGTGTTGCGTCGGAGCCGCTCCGGCCGCTGTCGCATCTGCCCGACGGGGATCTGGTTCCCCCCGCCGCTGTAAGGTCTGGACCCCAGGAGCAGGCCAGGGCAGAGGTTCCGGACCTCCGGCTCTTCCTCGGCGGCAGGCCCTGGGCCCGGGCTCTGGCGGCGGGAAGGTCGGGAGCTGGGGTACCAGGTGCTTCGGCCACCGCCACTCGCACGGTAACCCCTAGGCAAGCCGGGGAGGGCGGAGCCATGGCGCGGGGGGAGGGGCCGGGGAAGGGATGGGGCCACCGGGCCAGGGACTGTGAACACAAAGCTTAGCCCAACCTTCCCTGAGCCCACAGCCCTGGAAATCCCAGCGGTGAACGAAACGCTGACAGCCCAGTAGGGGGGGGACAGAAAATAAACCTATGCTCCCAAATACATAATCATGTCATTACAAGTTGTGAGAGTGTTATGAAAGGAAAATGCAAAGGACTATGTGAGTCTCATGGGGTCGGGGGTAGACGTACCTTCGGAAGCTTCTGAGTCAGATTGGGCCCCAGATCCCAGGGACTGCCACTTACGAGGAGGGTGTCCTGACCAAGATGGGTGGGCAGGCTGGGCACGACTCTGGGGTCAAAAGAGCGGATTGGCTCTCAAGCCTTGCTCTTCCCAAGAGTAGCCCTGAAAGACTAGACCTTCGCAGCTGCTTGGGACATGTATTAATATTTGTTTCTACTGGTCCATTCTATGTCCTCTCCTTGGAGGAACTGTCCAGACCTTGTCCAGAATTAGAATCCTGTCTGTGTGATCCCACAGTGCCCTGTTTTTGTCACTAGAGTACACGATGCACAGTACGGTCGCTTCTCAGCAGTTCAAGGCTCCTAGAATGATGGGTGTTTAGTTATCTCTGTGATACCCAGCCCCAGGGACTTTGTCACCATCATCATTGGCACCACAGCTAACATTTAGGACGTTTAGGAAGTGCTTTTTCTTTTTTCTTTTTTTTTTTTGAGACCACGTCTCACTATATCGCCCTTGATAGAGTGCCTGACCGTCACAGCTCACAGCAACCTCAGACTCTTGGGTTCAAGTGATCCTCTTGCCTCAGCCTCCTGAGAAGCTGGGACTACAGGCGCCCTCCACAACTCCCGAATACTGTTAGAGATGGAGTCTAGCTCTCGCTCAGGTTGAGCTCAAGCAATCCTCCCACCTCGGCCTCCCAGAGTGCTAGGATGACAGGTGTGAGCCACCTCGCCCTGCCCTAGGAAGTGCTTTTACTGTACTGGTGCTCTCTACAGTGGTGTAAGCTCCTTGTGTATATTCATTCATCTTAATCCTCACACTCTGGGTCATTGTGGGTAGTTTATTGAAAAAGTGTTGAGAATAAGGACAGGTGAAGGAGAAAATCACTGATTTTTTTTTCTAGGCGCTCTTAGCTCTTAGCTACACAGAAGGTGTCTTTGAGGTGGATTTTGAAAGCAGAGTTGACCGAGAAAAGATAGGATTCATCATTCGAGAGTAGTTTGGGCAGGTGAGAAAGGTACATCAGGCTGGGTAGCAGCTCAGCCTATAACATCAGTACTCTGGGAGGATCAGGCAGGGGGTTCCCTTGAGGCCAGGAGTTCAAGGTTACAGTGAGCTATGATTATGGTACTGCACTCTAGCCTGAGTGACAGAGTGAGACCCTGTCTCTAAAAAGAAAGTGTTCTAAGAATGACAATTAGGAAAGTGTGGCTGGGATATTGGGTATGAGGGGTGAGGATGGGATGAAGGAATAAGGATGGGAACAACATTTACTTATAAACCCAGGCATACTTGTTTGGAAGGGAGTTTGTGTGTGTGTGTGTGTGTGTGTAATGTAATCTATGCATCAAACATCTGAAGTGGTGATTTCTAAAGAAGAGGGTGGGCATGTGCCTCCCAGGGACATGCTAAAGGATGGGTGGGAAGTATTGGAATTTCTAGTTTAAGTTTTTAGCTCATCCCTTAAGCATTCTGTTTTGGTATAAAGTTTAGAACAGCACTGTACCACAGAACTTTTGTGATGATAGAAAGGTAGCTAGTGTAACTGAGGAACTGAATTTTCTAATTTTATTTAATTAAACATTTAAATTTAAATAGCCACATCTGGCGAGTGACTACCATATTGGATAGTACAGGTTTAGACTGCATTTATAGTATAGTTTGTGTATATAGATTAATAAATGAAAAAAAATCTACATGGCCCAGCAGTCAAACATGTTTGCAGGCCAGACATAATGGCTTACACCTGTAATCTAGCACTTTGGGAGGCCTAGGCAAGGCGGGAATGTCATTTGAGGCCAGAATTTCAAGACCAGCCTGCACAATGTAGTAAGATCCTGTCTCCACACAACATAGAAAACATACACTGAGTGTGGTGGTGTGCACCTGTAGTCCCATCTACTCAGGAAGCTGAGGCAGGAGGATCACCTGAGCTCAGGAATTCAAGGCCACAGTGAGCCTATGGTTGTGCTATTGCACTGTAGCCTGGATGACAGAGCAAGACCTTGTCTCTAAAAAAAAAAAATAGTTGTTTGAAGACTACTGGACCAAGAGCAAAGTTAAAACACAGAGCTGGAACACAGGTACTGACAAATTTCAGAGATGGGATGATCGTGGAGGATTAGTTAGGGATATTGGAATCTGAAAATCTTGGGATTGAGAGGGATCTTACAGGTCCTCTTTTACGGGCTTGGTTTTCTTGAGGAAAGTGTTGGACTTGGATCAAAGGAACTGAAACCCATAGCTTAAATGTTCCCTCAAAGACAGGTCTCCTGAGTGCATCTGCTACCCTCTCACCAGTTACTTCTTCTCTAGCAATTTTCTCCTTTGTGATAACTTCGTTGTTTGTTTACTTTCCTATTGTCTGTCTTTTCCCAACAACCAGACCCTAGGATCCTTGAAGAAGTAGGTGATGTCTGTTTTGTTTGGGACTATATTCCATAGTCCCAGCATAAAATAGGTGCTCAATAGAATGTATTTGCTCAATAAATGGTGGAGGGGAGGAGGAGAATGGGGCTCCTAGAAGCATAATGAGCAATCAGGGTAAAGCAGATGGGGAAGAGGCTTGATAAAGGGCCTCAAATACCTCTCTGAGAAGCTGGTGCCACATGCCCAGTCCAATAGCCCACATGTGTGGCCAGCCATAGATGGTGCTGGAAAGCAAGCAGGCTTCAGAATCTAGTGGTCCTAGGCTTGATTTCCAGTCCTACCAATTTCTGTGGCATGACATTGAATAATTTGCTTCTCTAACTACTTGGACCTTCAGCTGTAAAATGAGAGCAAAATAATATCTCATAAGATTAATTGGGCTGGGTGTGCTGGGTGTGAGGGCTCTCGCCTATAGTCCCAGCTACTTGGAAAACTGAGGTGGGAAGAGCACTTGAGCCCAGAAGTTCCACCCTTGGTGACAGAGTAAGGCCCTGCCACTGTAAAATTAAATAAATGAATGACTGAAGAGACAGGCAAAATTGTTAATTAAAGAATATAATGTACATAAATGTTTTTATATATCAAGCACTAGTATGTATATATATATATATATATACACACACACACACACATATACACTGTGTATGTAGTATAACCTTTATTTCCCATTTCTTGAATGAATGAATGACTTGAATGTTGTGCTAGATCAGTAGTTTTCAACCTTCCTAATGCCGTGAACCTTTAATACAGTCCAAAGGGATAGCCACCTGCAGGTTGAGAACTGTTGTGCTAGGTAGAGACACAGGATGGGAAAGTGGCCATGGAAAATAAGGACTAATATTTTTAGGTAAAATAAACTTTTAGGCCAGGTGTGGTGGCTCACGCCTGTAATCCTAGCGCTTGGGAGGTTGACGGGGGCAGATCACCTGAGCTCAGGAGTTCAAGACCAACTGGAGCAAGAGCGAGACCCCTTCTCTACTAAAATAGAAAAACTAGCCAGTTATCGTGGTGGTCACCTGTAGTCCCAGCTACTTGAGAGGATGAAGCAAGAGGATCACTTGAGCCCAAGACTTTGAGGTTGCTGTGAGCTATGACACCATAGCATTCTACACAATGGAGTGAGACTTTGTCTCAAAAATAAAATAAAATAAAATAAAATAATGATAATAAATAAATTTTATTTTATTTTTTATTGAATCATAACTGTGTACATTAGTTCAATCATGGGGTACAGTGTGAGGGCCTCACATATAATCTGAAATATTTTCATCCACCTGTTCGACATAACGTTCATGAGATTTTCTCGTTTACTGTGTGAAAATATTTGTGTTCTGCATTTAGTAGGTTTCTCCTGACCTTTCAAAGATGCACCTCAAGAGTGATCCCACCCTTTATCCTCTCTCCCCCCACCCTTTCCCACCCCTTCCCTCTTTCTCCCCTTTCCCCGTCTTCTTGTGCAGAATGGAAGAAAAAGTATCCAATGTATACAACCCTAATATGAAGCAAATTTATATTTTTCATGTGAAGTGAGGAGATTTTTAAATGCTCTCACAGTGGTCCACTCACGGATGTTATAGAGACAAATATCGACCACTTAAATAGCAAGTAATTTTATACATAGATATAAGTGATATCAAATAGCAAAACAATTATAATACAAATCTATTTTTTTTGAGACAGAGTCTCACTATGTTGCCCTCTGTAGAGTGCTCTGTAGTCACAGCTCACAGCAACCTCAAACTCTTGGGTTTAAGTGATTCTCTTGTCTCAGCCTCCCAAGTAGCTGGAACTACAGGTGCCTGAAACAACATCTGGCTATTTTTGGTTGTTGTTGTAGTTGTTTAGCAGGCCTGAGCCAGGTTTGAACCTGCCACTCTCCGTGTATGTGGCTGTTGCCATAACCACTGCACTAGGGGTACTGAGCCTCATTTACATGTCTTTAAAGTTCTAAATGATAGGGAAGGGTAAGGACTTTGAGAGTTCGTAAAAAGAAAAAAGAAAGGAAAGTATGAACAGAAAGGTCCCTAGGTTTAGGAGAAAAGTCAGGAAGGAATGTTTGGTGCTAGTTTGCATAAATGCTTTATTTTATTCCTCGCATGGTATTTTTTTCTGTAATTAACTGCAGTGGTTTGAGGGGGTGCATGTGTGCATGTGCACACATGTGTGTCTGGTAAGATGGGATGTATAATCTTTTGTATCCCAAGTATTGCCTTGTTTTTACAAACCATAGTTAGAAGGTGCCGCATTTCACTTACAGAAATGCGTCTAAAAATGTCTCCATCTCAAGTTAATTCCGTGAAAAAGAAAATGGTCTCTGTCCTGCATGTGGTTCATCCACAATGAATGCAAATAGGGTTAAGAATCAACCTTTTATTTTAAATTAGTATATGACAGGATTTCATTTTCTTTTCAGAATTGTAATACTAAATATTGTACATTTAAAACCTAATAAGATGCTAAATGGAAAAGATTAATAAAACAAATGCATTAACATTGCAAATGCCTTAGATTTTTGCAGGTTGCTGTCCTGGCACAGATTTTCCTCTACTCCATGGTGCCATTACGCTGCCTCCTGTTCTAAATTTAGCTCTTGAATGCCTGATAAAATGTCATGAATTGCAAGTCCATTATAAGCGCATCAACTCTAGCATCTGCAGTTTGCAAGTTTAGACAGCTATTCTTTGAAAGATCTCTTAATGGGCTTTAGCATTTGATAAATTGTGAACCGTTCCATCTATGAAACCTAAGGCATGGTTGTCCAAACCAAAACAGATGGATTTCCACTTCTAAATTAAAGATTACAGCAAATTCAAAGGTAATTCCCATAATACAAATATTTAGGTACATATTCATAGATATTCAAATTATATCCATTTAATATAAAATATAAACACATAGGCTCAGCCCCTGTGGCTCAACGGGCTAAGGTGCCAGCCACGTACACCTGAGCTGGTGGGTTCGAATCCAGCCCAGGCCGCCAAACAACAATGATGGTTGCAACCAAAAAATGTCCGGGCGTTGTGGCGGGCACCTGTAGTCCCAGCTACTTGGGAGGCAGAGGCAGGAGACTCGCTTGAGCCCAGGAGTTGGAGGTTGCTGGGAGCTGTGATGCCACAGCACTCTATCCAGGGTGACAGCTGGAGGGTCTGTCTCAAAAAAAATATATATATATATAAACATGCAAATCCAATTGTATTTATTTTTTTAAAACCCTCAAAAATGCTAGTAATAATAGCAGCAGTAGGAGGCTTCTTTACAATGTACAGTGAGACCAATGATTGGCATGTGTAATGATATTTAAACCTCACAGCAATTCCTCCTGTAGGTATTATCGTCTCTTTTTATAATTGAGGAGAGTGAATTTGAGGAAGTTAATCATTTTTGCAAGATTCACAGAGTTAATCAAAGCAGAGCCAGGTTTAGAGCCCAGGGGTAGTTATTTCTGAAGCCATTCTGCTTCTTAACTGTCCTAACAGAAAAGTGTAGTTAGTTACTCATTTCTGCCCTGGTAATTTTACTTATCAGCTGTGGCAAATGTTTTAGATTGAGAAAATCTGGATGTGTTTTCGGTAATACCGACCTGTCAGGAATATTCTAGCTGGGGTGGATGCCAGAGTTATCGCACAGTAACCTCCCACAGGGGTCAACTCTACTCCCCGGGAAGGGCTTCTTATGCTAAGCCAAGAGTGAGAAGAAATGGAAAGAGATCCTAAGGTTTGGGCCTACTGGTTAGCTCTGGGTTTCTCATAGTGGAGAAGATGCAAGGTTCCCCCACTCAGGGCTGGACAGGGCCCCCCATTTTCTAGGCCTGCGTGAGTGCAGAGATCAGTCTCAGGCACAAACAGGCTCATAAACACCAGCCTGACCAGTGTCTTGTCTGGGCCGTCTCTCTGGGGCTGGGAACACAAGGCTGCTCCTGTAGAAAAGTGCGCCCCAGATACTTTAGAAATTTACTTCTCCCCACAGACCTCTGATGCTGAACAGTTGTGACATATTCCAGACATTCATTCCATCTCCCCAAACCCCCTTGGCTGCAGGATAGGAAAAGCAGTCTGTAGACTAGACCGAAGGCCCATGGTGGCCACCCGCGTGGGCTGCCACTTTGTTGTAGGGGAAGCCTTCTTATCTATGTTCTTTTACGCCTGTAATCCTAGCATGTTGGGAGGTGGAGGCAGGTAGATTGCTTGAGCTGAGGACTCCGAGACCAGCCTAAGCAAGAGCAAAATCCCATCTCTATTAAAAATAAAAAACTAGCCTAGTGGTGTGGTGGATGACTGTTGTCTCAGCTACTCAGGATGCTGAGGCAAGAAGGTGGCTTGAGTCCAAGAGTTTGAGATTGTGGTGAACCTGTGAGCTATGACACCACACCACTCTACCCAGGGTGACAGAATGAGGTTCTGTCTCCCCACACACACAAAAGAAGAAGCCTAAACACAATAGTCGTTTCTACTATCTCACAGTAGAATCTTCCATCACTGTTATTTTATAGAAGGAAAATAATTCAATACCAAAAAAAAAAAAAAAAAAAACGGAAAAACTCTCAACTTCAACTTCTAATTTAGGCCCTTAACAATGACAGCATTCCACCTTAGGAAATAACTATCTCGATTAACATTTTTTCTTTCTCTTTGGGGTGGACAAACACAATCTTATCTTGCAAAGACATCAGATAGTTGATCAGCTCTCAGAAATAGCTGAATTACCTTTGTACTCCATATGTACCAAGGGTAGGGACAGGCCAGTGCCGAGTGTTTAGATGTGGTTGAGAAAATCAGATTGGAAAGTCTGAGATGATGTTAACGTATCTCTCCTTAGTAAGGGTACTGACATGTGCGGGAAGGGCTGTCCGTCAGCTCCCACTTGAGCTGGAAAAGGGACACGTCACTGGATGCAGGTGAGTGGAAATTCAAATTGGATTAGCTGGCAACAGATGAAAATCAAGACAAGTGAAGTTGTCATTAGATGTTGAGGATATAATCTATTTGACTTTTCCTTGTGTGTAAATTGAGTTTCCTTTTTCATTGCTAATTAAAATAATGTGCTGAAGAAAAACTGCACTATTTATAGGAAAGCAAACTATTTCTCATCAACATCAATTAAAAACTCAGCCTTAAATATGTCTTGCCAGTAAAAAGGAAGTAGAATAATGATAAGGGTGGTATAGGTGAAATATAAATGCAGTTTACCCTCCTAGAGGATTCATCTGTTAAAACATCCTTCAGTCTAAACTTTCTAGAAAATTCCTGTGCTATGCATTGCTCAGTAGATTATTTTCTGGAATTTGGAATTCTTGTAAATATACTCTGAATTTTTATTTCAGGAAACAAAATTCTGTTGATGTGTTCTTAAACTATCATCAGTATCATTAATCTTAACATTATGTTTGATTATTTAATTTAATTTTTTGATTTCACCAACATCTGAAACTTTGGGTGACTATAATAGCAAAGAACAAAAGCTTGCATAGAGTTTATGCGTACCAGACATACACCTCAAATGTTAAATCCCATTTTCACCCACTAATATCAGAGAACCATTGGCAGCAAGGCCATAACTGGGGTTTAAAGGCTGGAATTTGAGGGTCAGAGAGAAAAACAAATCTTTAGTCCATGCTGAAGAGTTTGGATTTTGTCCAGTAATGAGGCAACTGGGAAGTGTTGTGCTAAAAGTAATTTTAACACTTCCCTGGAAGTGTTGAGACAGGGTAGGTGATAAATTAGAAGGGATTAAGACATGAGCAAAGTTAGAAAAAGGTATTACAAAGTAGGTATCATCTTTAACGTAGGGGATTCTGAGAAGCTAGGACAGAAAAATTTTACTGGGAAGAAAGAATTGACTTAGACTTCTTTAGTCTCTTTATGACAAATTATGTAGATAGTTGCAGAGAATAAAGCCTTGTCACAAAGACAACTGGATTTCCATTGTGGTCGGCCAGAGAGAGAATATGCTGACAGAAATTAGGTCAAGCAAAATGGGAAAGGAAGTCTCATGTTTTGGAAAAATAATGTGTTTGCACAATACACGGGCTGTTCTGAAGAATCTCCTTTATAAAATGAATGCCTGGACATCCTACTTCCCAGGACCCTTTGATCATCCTCCCCCTGTTCTTCGAGTAAAATTCAGCAGTTTAATGTGTCACAACAGAGCCTCCCCACGCAGAGCCCTGACGACCTGCACGGCTTTCCCGTAGCCGTAGCTCGCAGCCCTACTCCCCACAACACACCCTGTTTCTTTCATTTCTCCATTAGCACAGTCGCTTCACTGGCAAGGGAAGGCCTTACCTCCAGGAGGATGAGTCCTTTTTTATTAGGACTCAGTCCAGTCTAGCTGGGCTTTGAACTATTATATTTTTATTTTTATTGACTTTTTTATGCTGAAGATCAAGTTCACAGTTTGCTTTTACATTCCCTGACTTTTTTTCCTCAAATATTTTTGCCACATAGACTTCGCTGGGTTTGATGTGTACATAACCTGTTTCTATCAATACAGGACCCATGATACGTTGCATTTTGTTTTCTGGTACAATAACCAATGAGGTCGGATAATGTTTGCTGTTTGCACATATGGATAGGAATGAAGTGATGTCTAATTGAGCAGAGACTATTAATAAGCTGTATATTATAAATCATGTGTCCCAAATACAGATTGTACAGTGAGAAAAATATTTGGATGGTACCACATAAAATAGCGTTACAATGGGAAAGTGACTGGGTACAGTTTCAAGTGCTAGAGAGATTTCTTAAGGGTAAAGTTTAAGAAGGATCTACTAAATTTGTCATTAATCAAGTAGAGAGAAATTCTTTGACAAGATGGTAACTAGCGTTAGCCCAGCACCAAGGAGTTCTGTGTCGGAATTACACGAGCTAATCTGTGTGGAGGAGGGTATGTGTGTGTCTGTATCTGCCTGCCAAGTTGGTTTAGTGCTTAGTGACCTTCTGATGAGGTAATTATAGAAAACGCTCACAGATACAGACAAATACCCACCAGGTTGTGCAGTAAACGAACGAGTCTTTCACTGCTAAGGTTCAAACAACGGGTCCTGATCAAACTTTATGCAACCAAGACTTCTGCAATGCCAGACTAGGTAGACGAGTTTTAGAAATAATAATTAAAAAAAAAAAACCAAAGAATAAGTATGTATGATAAACTTACTTTATTCATGAAAACATTAAATATAACATTCTTCCCAACATTCATGCTACACTTTCACGTTGAGCATATAAGGAACTGAATGTGGGTTCATTTGCAATGGAAAGAGTAAAATACACGGAGACATCTCAGTAAAGCCTCCAGAAAACAGAATTCCAAAACAACGAATCAGCCGATTTAGATCCACGGATTGTACTTTGAAGTGATCGATGCACCTATATAACAAGACTAGTTTTTCACATGATACCTCTTTACTTAAAATGAAAAATACTATGTACCTTCATAACGCCTTAGAAAAATGAATGTTTATGTAGACTAGCTACATTTTAAAGTCTATTTAATTATTAAATTGGTGAAGTATTGTGTATCACTTAAGTTAATTGATCTACTTAATTGTATTTCTTATTAAATATTATATTGATGGCAATAAAATACCTTTACTCCTATCCCTAAACAAAGACTCACCAAATTACAAATTCTTGGTTTTCATAATTAATGTCTTTTATCACATAAAATACCAATTTTCTAATTACAGCTACAATGCGTCAACTCAACAGCTGAATGTTTCAAAGAATACTTTTGATGATCCACTATTCACAATAGCAAAGAAACTTCAAGAGCTTCTAAAGTAGGTCAGATCATAATGGTGATAGTGAACTTTTCAACTGAGAATAATTAGGTTTTATTTTCAGTGTTCACTGACCTAGCCTGAAATTTAATGCAGGAATAGGTTGACCATATTGGGGCCTATTTAGCAGCAATTTTTTGCTCTGTACCTTGTTAAAATAGTTGTCATCCCTGAAAACGTTTGCTGACATCTGCATTGGCTACTGTTTGCCACAATTTAAGAATTGAACAGATCAGTGGCCAAACCCTCCCCCCCCCCCCAAAAAAAACTGTTACTTTTATTAGAACAGAAATTGGCTACTAAATCACTCGTTTTGGCTTCAACGCCACTGAACTCAAATGCCTCAGTGTAAGGGTTACCTATATCTGTAAAAATACAATTCGTAAATAACCATAGCGGCACGGAAGATAGTTGTCTCATACTTTGTGTTTTGGAATCTAGTACCATATTAAGGAAAAGAGACAACTTTAATTAGACTGAGTCCTATTTTTTCATAAGATTAGAGAAAAAAAGATACAGTAGAACAAGCAACATTTTGCTTTTCTGTCAGGGAAGGTTATATGTGGTTCAGATGCAGCAATTTGATATCCTTTTTTTTACAATTAGATTTAAATATTTTCTTAGCCATAATAGTCTCTGCAGTAAACAGTGAACGGTTTCTTTAGCTGTGCACTTGCCTTCCCAGGTGTGAGGGCAGCCACTGTCTCACGTCAGCACCCACTAGCAGGCGTCCTGTGAGGTGACAGGAAATGAATGGCAGGTGCAGGGACTCAGTGTGACGAGCCACTCTGCAGAGAGGGCACCGACCAGGACTGCAATTACACTGTGTTCTTTGTGTCCCAGCTAAGAGAAAATGGAGAAATGCTCAGATGTTACCATTTTTTTTTAGTTAGTTCCACAAATCTAATTTGGAAAGCAACAAAATATTTTCAGTTGATTTTTTTCTTCAAAATGCCCAAAGCAGAACCACAAAGGTTAGAAAAAGTAAGAATCATCATCCAGGCTGGCATTTTTCCCACCCAGCAGAAACGTTTCACAGGCTGAAAATAAAATCGATCAAAGTAAAATGCTAATAAAATCATGTTTTTATCTTTCAAACATAGTTTCGATTAAACATCTTTTCTGACCACAAACCTATAAAGGCAAATAAACAGCACCCCTCAACGCGCAGACAGGCTGTGTGTTTGCAGGTTTGCCTTTTTATGGTCAGACCTGCTGTGTTTTGTGTCTGTGTTCTGCTCCAGTTAGGGTTCAGTCCTACCGAGGAAAGCAACCTCATCTGAAGTCCTCTAAAGGGAGAGAGACTCCCAAACACTGCAGCAGCTACTCTACAGAAGGTAAGAAAGCTACAAAAGTACTTTGAAATCTTTGGTACTAAATGTTAGTTTACATTAATCTTGACAAGGTGAAATGTAACAAATGTTTCATTTAAAATAAAGGTAAAATTCATTATGGGGTATAGTAAGTCTTCAAAAATATATGGGATTAAATCTATCCTTGGAAATACACACACACACACACACACATATACTTAATTTTGGTAAACATAACACAAGACAAGTATCTTTTAAAAGGATTTTGATTTCAAAACTGATGAAGCAGGCTGAGCTCAGTGTCTCATGCACTCTGGGAGGTCAAGACAGATATGTTGAGTGAACTCAGGAGTTTGAGACCAGCCCCAGCAAGAGTCTCAAAGAGATCCCGTCTCTTAAAAATGGCAGGGCATTGTGGTGAGCACCTGTAGTCCCAGCTACTCGGGGACCTAAGGCAAGGGGATGGCTCGAGTCTAAGAGTTTGAGAATGCTGTGAACGGTGACACCATAAAACAGGGAGACAAAGTGAGACTCAGTCTCAAAAATAAAATAAAACAAAACAACAAAACTCCAAAGTGATGAAGTAATGTCTTAAGTTACTTTATGTTTATGTTTCAATGGCACAATAAGAAAAGGGATATAATACTTTCATTTTTAGGAAAAAAAAATACACCAATGGATTAATATGCATTATGTTTACCTACATAAAACAGAAACATAGGTATCTAATTTGAAAAACAGGAGGCTTAGATCTGATTATGATGATGTGAATTTCTGGCAATTTCTTCTTATCTCCTGAACAACATGATTTCTAGTATATCTCTGTAGCACAGGAAAATGTATGAATTTATTTAATTTCTATTACAGTAAATCCTACGGGTATTTGAGTTGATGCCATTTGAAAACATTTTCAGATATACTAATGAAATCTGTCTCTGTTTCTATGTATTTATGCACGTGTATACATATATACATAAATAATTGGCTTTTAAATATGTGAATAAGAACTAAAGGTAAGATGTTTTGCAAGAGGAAAATAAGGTTTTAATCAATAATCAATACAATATCTTTGATTTTGTTATGGCATTTGTCTAGAAATTTATTTCTTATGTGGATTGCATCACAGCCTAAATATTCAAACACTTATGTTTGTAACACAATATCTACATATAGATATTGTCTGTGTTAGAGGAGGGGTCAGCAATGTACTTTTGTGTCAAGGTGAATATAAGTGTGATTGACTGAGAAATATCTATGTTCTCTTTGATAATCTGTCAAAACTCAATATTTAAAATAAAGTGAAATCTTCACAACTCTCCACTCTACCCATATTAAATTTGCATGTTATTAAATGAGTAGTCATTATATTAATATGCTTCTGATATACCAAAACCAGAACAACTAGCTCTCATACCTTGTTTATGAGTTGTACATGAAATATTACCTTGTAAAAATATTTTATGATTCTCTTAAAGGTTATTATATTTGTGGATATTTTCATTGAACAAATACTATTTATAAAAAATATTCATTAACAATATACCACTTCTGTAATATTTCATTTCTTTATATTGATTACTGCTCAGCCTTTTCCATAGTTAAAAATCCAGATTATAGTTCTGCAATTATTCTCATTTTTGACTTAACAATGTTGATAAATATTTAAAATTGGTACACATGAGTATATAGTAATAATCAATAATAGTTATCATTTTAGAGGTCCTAAACAAAAATAATCATACATGTTATTTAACTATCTACCATGCACATACACTGTATCTCATTTGATCCCTTTATCAAGCTTATGGTTTAGTTTTATTCCTGTTTGTATCTGGAAATTTTAAGTTGAAGATATGAAGAGATTACACAGTTTCACCTGAACAAATGGAAACCCCAGGAGTATGGATTTTTTATTACAAAAGTTGCTCATGTTCATTGCCTATTATTCCATTTATTTTCCCTAAAATATTCATCAAAAGAATTTGTTAACATTTAAGATGTCTTGCTTTTTGTTTTTGTGTTGCATTGTTGGTTACTGTGAAATAAGCTTCTCTGTCTCGCCCATTTGAAAGGAAATGTTAAGGTTCACAAAGTGCATCCCATTCTCAATAATAAGCGTATTTGCATCCTAAGGGAAATAACTTCAGCTAAGTCGGTAATGCTCAGCCTCGGTCATCTCATCTACATATTCTGAAAAGATTAACATTCATAAAGTTAAAAGAGCATCTCATTTATGAATGGCATTGAGATTGACAGTGGCACATGTGAGAGCAAATCAATAAATAATGGTGAAAGAACCCTAAACGCTGATCATGACGCCATTAATAACTGCAATTTCTGTGAAAGGGGAGTTCCACCCGGCTCCCTCCCTCCCGTCTGCTCTTTTTTCTATTCTAGCAGTTTTTCTCCCTACTCTCTTTTCTTCTCTGTCTTTTCCCACCCCATTTTCCTATTTAGTTCACCATTGTCTTTGGGCTTCATATATTTGTATTCAGGGAAATATGTATAAATGTTAAGAAAATTTATATTTTCCTGAGTAATTTCTGATTTTTATCTTTTTAGTCTAAACTGTGATGGAGAGGGACAGCACATTTGGTTACATCTGGAAGCCACGCACCACAACCTGTGTGCTGTGTGTCACCTCAAGCAAATAACGAAACAATCCCATTCTGTTTCCTTCATTTTGCAAAATAGGAAATGCATGTGTCTGAGGTCACTGTCTAAGAGTGCATGAAGCTTCTCCAAGCTCCAAAGTCCACATACTTTTTCCTTTTGCACTTTAAGTAGGATCTTCAAAGAAATTGTGATGTCAGGTAACCAAAAAGAAATTTGCACTGAATTTTAAAGAAATGCTAATTTTATAGATCCCATGAGCAATAAAAATTTTATTAGAGAAACATAAAAACAATGAGACAGAAATAAAATCTTTTCTTTTCTTTTTTTATTTAATCATAGCTGTGTACACTAATGCAATCATGGGGTACAATGTGCTGGTTTTATATACAATTTGAAATGTTTTGATCAAACTGGTTAACATAGCCTTCATGGCATTATCTTAGTTATTGTGCTAAGATATTTATATTCTACACCTAGTAAATTCCACATGTACCCTTGTAAGATGCATCATAGGTGTGGTACCAGCAATCACTCTACCCCACCCATCCTTCCCCCTCCTCTCCTCACCCTCTCCCCTTTCCCTTCTTCTTGAACTATAACTGGGTTATAGCTTTTTGGTTTCATAGTAAAACTCAGTACATTGGATATTTTTCTTCCATTCTTGAGATACTTTGCTAAGAAGAATATGTTTCAGCTCCATCCATGTAAACATGTAAGAGGTAAAGTCTCCATCTTTCTTTAAGGCTGCATAATATTCCCTGGTGTACATAAACCACAATTTATTGATCCATTCATGGGTCATTGGGCATTTGGGCTTCTTTCATAACTTAGCTATTATGAAATGGGCTGCAATACAAATTCCAGTACATATATCTTTCAAAAATTTGATTTTTGGTCTTCTGGATATATATCTAGAAGAGGAATTGTGGGATCAAATGGCAGGTCTATTTTTAGATCTCTAAGTGTTCTCCAAACATCTTTCCAAAAGGAACATAGTAGTTTACATTCCCACCAGCAATGTAGATGTATTCCCTTTTCTCCACATCCACACCAACATCTCTGGTTTGGGGATTTTGTGATGTGAGCTAATCTTATTGCAGTTAGATGATATCTCAAAGTAGTTTTGATTTGCATTTCTCTGAGGATTAAGGATGATGAGAATTTGTGTTTTTTGTTTGTTTGTTTTGTCAGTTTTGGCTGAGGCCAGGCTTGAACCAGCCACCCTGGTATATGGGGTGAGCACCCTACTCCTTGAGCCACATGCTGCCCTGATGAGCATTTTTTCATGGGTCTATAGGTCATGTGCCTGTCTTCTTCAGAGAATTTTCTCTTCAAGTCCCTTGCCCACCCTAAGATGGAATCACTTCTTCTTTTCGTGCTAATATGTTTGAGTTCTCTGTGGATTCTGGTTATTAAACCTTTGTCAGAGACACAACCTGCAAATATTTTCTTCCATTCTGAAGGCTATCTGCTTTCTTTACTTACTGTGTTCTTGGCTGTGCAGAAGCTTTTTAGTTTGATCAGGTCCCAGTAGTGTATTTTTGATGTTGCTTCAATTGCCCGGGGGGGGGGCGGTTCTTCCTCTTAAAATATTCGCCCAGAACGATTTCTGTAAGAGTCTTCCCTGCACTTTCTTCTAGTATTTTTAAAGTTTCATGTCTTAAGTTTAAATCTTTAATCCGGAGAGAGTCTATCTTAATTAATGGTAGAGGTGTGGGTCCCATTTCAGCCTTCAACAGGTCCACCAGCCAATTCAGCTAGCACCATTTGTGAAATAGGGAATCTTTTCCCCACTGAATATTTTTATTGGCTTGTCAAAGAACAAATAACGGTAAGTAGCTGGGTTCATCTCTTGGTTCTCTATTATGTTCCATATATCTACCTCCCTGTTTTTGTGCCAGTACCATGCTGTTTTGATCACTATTAATTTATAGTATTGTCTTACATCTGGTAGCATAATTCCTCCTACTTTGTTTTTATTTCTGAGTAACGTCTTGGCTATTTGAGTTTTTTTCTAATTCAATATAAAACAAAGTATTATTGAGATCTTTAAAGTATGACAATGGAGCTTTAATCGGGATTGCATTAAAATTGTATATTGCTTGGGTTAGTATGGACATTTTAACAATGTTGATTCTTCCCAGCCATGAGCATGGTATGTTTGAAAACTTAAAAATCTCGATGAGATAAATTTAAAAGGCCTAAATGAATGGAGAGCCATACTGTGTTCATAGATTGGAAGACTCACATATTTATTATGTCAATTATCCCTAAATCAATCTACAGGTATAAGCAATAGCTATCCATATCCCAGCAAGATTTTTCTGTAGACATAGACAATCTTAGTCTAAAATTTATACAATAAACTACATGTCCTAGAATGGCTGAAATAACCCCAACAAAAACGAATAAATTAGAAGCAATAATTCTACCCCTTACCTAACACAAGTATAACTATTATAATTAAGATAGCATTGTATTGACAGAGAGATAGACCACAGATCAATGGAACAATAGGGAACTCAGAAACAGACCCTCACAAATAAGCTAATCTGATTTTTTTTTTTTTGAGACAGAGTCTCACTTTGTCACTTTCAGTAGAGTAACAGTGTCAGAGATAACAGTAACCTCAAACTCCTGGGCTCAAGTGATTCTCTTGCCTCAGCCTCCCGAGTAGCTGGGCCTACAGGTGCCCACCACAATGCCCAGCTATTTTTAGAGATGGGGTCTCACTATTGCTCAGGCTGGTCTCAAACCTGTGAGCTCAAGCAATCCACCCACCTCAACCTCCCAGAGTGCTGGAAGCTCATCTGATTTTTGACAAGGTGCAAAAATAACTCAACACAGGAAAGATTGCTTTTTCAACAGGTGGTGCTGGAGTAATGGGACTTTTGTAGGCCAAAATATGACCTACAGCCTAAACCTCACACCTTATACAATATTAACTTGATATGGATAATAAATGTAAAATACAAAACTATAATATGTATAAGACTTTTAGAACAACTTATAGGAGAAAGTCTCCAAAAAGTAGACCTATGCAGAGAGTTCTTAGACTAGACTCCAAAAGCAAAATCTTCAAAAGGAAAAACAGACAAATTGAACTTTACCAAAGTAAACACTTTTGCTCTGTGAAATTCATGTTAAAAGGATGAAAAGAAAAGGCACAGACGGGGAGAAAAAAATTGCAAACCACATGTTCAACAAAGGACTAATATCCAGTATATATAAAGAATGCATAAAACTCAACAATAAATACCAAACAATCAAATTAAAAAATGGGCAAAAGTCATGTACAGACATTTCACCAAAGAGTATATAGAGATGGCAAATAAGCACATGAAAAGATATTCAACATTATTATCTATAAGAGAAATTCAAATCAACACCTCAGTAAGATATCACTACACATGTATCATAACTAAAATAAAATATGACAACCTCAAAAGCTGGCAGAGATGAGGAGAAACTGGATCATTCATACATAATCGATAATACTGTATAATGGATTTATCCATTCTGAAAAACAGTTTGGGAATTTCCTGAAGAACTGAACATCCAAATACCATATGACCCAACAATTGCACTCCTGTGCATTTATCCAGAATTGATGAAACTATGTCCACACAAAAATTTGTATATAAATGTTCATAGCAGCTTTATTTGTTATAGCCAGAAGCAAGAATCTGCCCAGATATCCTTCATCAAGTGCAGAGTTAAACAAACTATGGCCCATCCATACCATGGAGTATGACTCTTCAATAAGTGAAGACAAACTATTAGTTGACACCAGGACTTAGATGACTCTCTAGGGATTCATGCTGAGAGAAAAAAAAGTCAATCTCCAAAGGTTGTGTACTGTATGATTTCATTTCTATAATTCTTAAAAATGGCAAAAGCTTAGAAATGGTGAATGAAAGAGTGGCTGCCCACAGCTAAGCAGACAGGATGGGATCAGAGCACCATGAAAGATCCTTGTGACGTTGGAACTATTCAGTATCTCAACTATGGTGGATACGTGAACTCACATGAATGGTAAATGGCTATTGAATCTAATATACACACATCCACACAGAAACACACACACAAGCGCAAGGAACACTTGGGAAATCTGAGTGAGTGGACTGCATCAATGTCAGTACCCTAGGTGTGAGATTATACTATAGTTTTGCAAAATGTAACACGGTGGGAACTGGGCTCATGTACAAGGGATCAGGATTCTCAGCAGGGCTACCTTTTCTCGAGGTCAAACATATCTGCCAAAGGGCTCTTGATTTCTCACACGGCACCTAGTACAGGGCTCTTCATGTGGTAGATTCTTAAGGAAGCCTGAGAATTCCCATAGTGGAACTGGTGAATCACTCGAGGAAGCAGGCGTGAAAGATGATCAGGATCTTATCAGCAGATACCTGCAAGAGTTTCAGTTTTATTTTCCAAGGCCAATCTCACATGAGAAGACCCTAGGCCTATGCTCTCCATACGTGCTCTGCCTTTGTCACACATACACATCACGTGCAAGACTGCAAAGACTGTGTTACAATCATGGTGCCATGGGAGTCCTGAGTGGTGGTTCTCATAGCAACCATCGGAGAGCCACTTAATATGCGTATTTGTATGAAGTCAATCTTCAGATATGACTCATACCTGTAATCCAGCTTCTGCCAGGAGCATGTGTTTTTTTGGTGTTTATCTTTTAGTTTATCATCAAGTGCATTGTGGTTACAGGCTGATGAAGGATCAATGTTGTTCAGTCTGAAACAGCCCCATCCTAAGTCCATCTAAAACTCTTGATGAGAAATGAATATATTCAATACAATTAAACAAATGTCAGACATTTCAATATACAAGGTACTAAACTGGGGTTTCTGGGGGGAAAAATGATGGATAAATGATGGTTTATGTGCTCAGGCAGCTGACAATGTCACATGGAGGGTCTTTGTGCCACTGCTCTACCAAAAAACGAGTGTTGGTATGAGCTATTGGTGAGTACTGACCTGATACCTTGGGACCTGGGCAGAAAGGACCTCCAGGCTGGTACCCAGGAGAGCTGCAGAAGTTTATGGAAAGAGCCATGGCCACAGTGTGAAGAGCACACTGGCCAGATCAGCATGTCTAACCCATATCCTGACCTCCCCACTTACTAGCAGGTAATTGGGACCAGTTCTCTGTCTTTAGAATTAGGAAAATACAATCAACCACTCAGCTTGGTGTGAGGAATAGAAGGTAATGCATGTGACCAACTTAGCACAGAGCCTGGCATAGACGAAGCACTTCATAAAGGTTGGCTATCATTATTTAAGCTGGTGGGACACAAATGGTGACCAAAACAATAGGGGGCCTCTTCTTGATCTGCTGTCAGTCCAGTGAGGGTGACAGACACATGTGCAGATGGATGGCAGGACCAGAGGAGACAAGTGTGGCCATGCACAGATGATCCCTGGTCATTGCAGTGTCTTTCACTGATGCCTAGGGCAGGTGTGACTTGCATCAGGGTCACCCTATGTGCCAGCAGAGGACAGGTGTAGGCTCATCATGCTCAGGGCCTCAGTTCACTTCACCATGTTCATCTCCTGGCCACTGGTCCATCATTGCATGTGGCTGTTTGCAAAGCTGTCGAGGAGTCCTTCTGTAGGATTTTTTTTTTTTCTCCCAAGTTCCCTATGACAGATGTGGTCCCAGGAGAAGGACTTGCTGGGGACCCATTATCATCACAACCCACTTCATGCACCCCATGCAAATGGCTTGCTTACTGCTCACCATTTTGGTGTGAGAATAATGTCATTCCAGTTGCTGTTTCTTATCTTAAGAAAGGGTCCCCCATTTCCTGCAAGGGGAGCGAGTGTCTGAGAGGTAGATTGCATCTTGCAGCTCAAAGCATCTTTTTCCTGCTGCTTTGAGTCAGCTTTGTGGGGTGCTATGACACAGAACTGTGCCTTCCAAGGGCTCCTTTGTCCTGTGGTCCAATGGCTTCTCAGATACAAACCTTCTGTGCCTGGGAGCACCAGCTCTGCCCTGGCACTGGGCAGAAACTGGTGGTTCAGTTCTAGTGCTTGCCAGCTATTCAGTTTCCTCTGTACAGAGAACTATATGGGTTTAGAGAATAAATTATAGCTTAAAATAAGAGTAAAGGGTTTTAGAATTATTAGTTTGAAGTCCTAGGAAATTTTGCCTAAACATAGGCATAAGGAGTTATTTTTTTCAGAAAGAATAATAACAGAGGGGAAAGGCATGCCATTTATTTGCTTTCCTGACTAAAGTCATTGTACAGGAAGCCTGAGGCGGGTGGGGGTCTGAGGCCTCCACAGTGTCCGCCCATCCCCAGGGCTGTGGGCAGTGATGGCAGATAAAACAGTTGTGAGAAATTTGCAGCCTGAGATCTGGAAAGGGGCTGAGAAAGCCTATAAGTGAGCATGAGGAAAAGGGTAATTACCCAAGCAAATTTTTGCACAAGGTCTGCTAAAGAAACAAGTGGGTCAGGATATGAGGAGCTGGTGTGGTGGGCCAGGATTGCCCGGAGCTCAGGGCTGACAGGCAGAGTCGGGGGGCATAGCAGTGAGGTCTGGGGTCTGCAGGCTGACAGCCAAGCCAGTCATGGCTCTCGGGCTCTCCTCTCTGAGTCAGGAGCACGTAGGAGTTGAGCTTGGGAGCTTATCCTGTCCCATGCAGATAACCCACCATTCCAGGGACTGTATTCTCTTCCCAAAGCCCCAGGCTGGAGACCTAGCATTTTGTTTAGGGTTGAAGGGAGAGTGCTGGTATAGGGAAAGTAGCTCCCTTTTTCCGTTAGCCAAGGCTCCTGGGACTAGAGATTCCATGGCAGATCAAAACTTAGCCCCAGGAGCATTAAAGTAGAGGTTAGGTCTACTGGACTCTGGTGACACAGTCTTCCCAATCTGGACAGCCCTCTGGGCCAGGCTTCCTCCCTCCCTCTGTTGGGGGTTGCGCCCAGGAGACTTCCCTCATCCAGGTGCCAAGCTCTGTAGCTCCTGGGACATGGGACACTGCCAGTCTTTCTCAACCTGTCCTGGAAGCATCACCCAAACCATTTACATTGTCTCAGTCCAAACTCCATCCTGGATCTCAAAAATGTTCTCAGTGTGTTTAAAAAACAGTCTTTCCATTATAGTACTATGCTTGAGGAATTAAAAGGAGACACAGCTAGACCAGAGGTGGCTGGGGTAGTGAAGCTGCCAGAGACCATTCCGCCGGAGAGACTGCTCGTGGAGTTGGGCAGGGAGAAAGCCATGGGGCCAGGCCTGCTGGCCAGTGGACTTAGAGGTTTGGGTACCTATGTGTATCTCCAAGGGCAGGAGAGGACCAACAGGAAGTGGACTTTGGAGGGTCCTGTCAGCAAGTTTCCACAGGCCTAGCCCACCCCACACCTGCACTGAGTGCCATCTTGGCCAAGGGGACCCAGAAAAACCTGAAAACTGAGTTCCTGGCCGTGACAGGGCAGGAGATGGGACAGGCCTCATTACACTCCCTCCCTTTTGGAGTTGAGAGACAGCAGCTGACCAGCATCAGTGTTAAAGCAGAGATCACAAGATGACAAAACAGACACTCTGTGACGTTAAGTCACTAAATTACAGAGGGTACCCAAAAAATTTATGCACATTTTAGGAAAGGAAAAAACTGCCTTGAAATTATAATACTGAGCATATACCAATAACAAAAGCTGAATGTAAGTCACTTTGGAGCACCTCTTGTAATTGCAGAAGTCAAATGTGACTTGACTATTATAATTTTAATACAGTTTTTTGCTTAAAATGTATATACATGTTTTTGTTACCCTGTGTATGAACCTTTAGCCATGCCAGGCAAAGATGGAGCCATGCCTTCCCACCCTCAATTTGCTTAATAAATCATTGTGAGTCAGTATAATACAGCTTCCTCTATAATTAAGGGATTCCCTTGTCTTAATTTAGGGATTATTTCCTACTGACTCTAAACTTGTAGACGAAAGTTTAACTTTCTCGACCAAATACCAATTAGAGAATCTCTAAATCTGCCTGTGACTTATAAGCCCTTGCTTCAAGATATCCCACCTTTTTAGGCCAAATCAATGTATACTTTCCTTTGCACTGGTTTCTGATTTTAACTGAAAACCCTATTTCCCTGAAATGTATCAAACCAAACTGTAACCTAGTCATGCTTTTCTCAATAACTTTGGAGATTATGTCTCCAGAGGGTCACGGTCACTCAAATTGGCTCAGAATAAACTTCTTTGAATTATTTTAAAGACTTTCTTGTTAACACCACCTTGAAGCTTCAGCATGACAGATGGCAATGGAGCTCCCAGGCCCCTGCCCATCCATTGTGCATGGACTTCATGTAGCTGATGTCCAGGCCCTCTGTCAGGCATTCTGGGGACAGATTCCTTCTCTGAGCAGGATGTGGATTGTTTCCAAGCTGCTGTGCTACCCTGGAAAGGTTGCATTAAATTGTGATTCATTAACTAGTTCTTCAGTAAGCTCCAAGCAACTTGCATGAACCCTGCACTCATTAGGGCCACCCAAACATTCATGCACTGTTCTTCTGTTCTGTGCCACCGCTATCTGCAGCTGCATAACTTCAGAGGGACTCTTCTTTGCAGCCCCATCTTTCACTCTTCCCGTATCTCCACTTCAAGGCTGCTTGGTGCAGTGGCTCACACCTATAATCCCAGCACTTTGGCAGGCTAAGGCAGGAGGATTGTTTGAGGTCAGGAGTTCAAGACCAGCCTTAGCAACATAGTGAGATCCTGTTTCTACAAAAATAAAAGCTAAAAAATTACCAGGCATGGTGGCGTGTGCCTATAGTCCCAGCTATTCAGAAGACTGAGGCAGGAGGCTTGTTTGAGCCCAGGATTTCGACATTGCCCTGAGCTACGATCACACTACTGCACTCCAGAGTAAGACTCTGTCTCTTAAAAAAAAAAGTGACCTTACTTGGGGTTTTGCTAGGGTTTTCTTCCTCCATGGAAGCAGCTACTTTGCATCCAGCCTCCTCATTCAGGTTTCCAGCCAAGCTGCTGCCCTGGCTCAGGAGCACTGGCCCTCATAGGGGTCAGGCAGACTTCCTTTGTGCTCAGGTTTGCACGAGTGACCCACTGACCTACTTTTCAGCGCTGCTTGGCATAACTCAGCATCCTTGCGAGTCTGCATGCCCCGCCTCCACAGATCTCTGATGTTTAGAGTCTATGACAGGAAACATGAGGGTAACGGCCCTGCAGATAAAAATATAATGCACCAAGGTGTTCGCAGCCACCAGGCTGACTCTGTGTAATTGCATAAACATCGTTCATCAAGAGAGATGTGACAAATTTATCTTTCTTCTCCCCCCACTCCAGCTTAGAGCTTTGTGTTCTTTCATGCATGTTCATGAGGTTTACTTCTCCTTATCCTATTTTCATATTTAAATGAAAACAAATTGGCTCATTTACTCTGAGACTCTCAGCACGATAGATATTGAGAAAGTGTGTATGCGTGTGTCGTGTTATATTTGTTTCGCCTCAAAGGGTTCGAAATGCCTGGATGGAATGGATCGTTCAAAAAGGAGGAAATGCTCAGAATGTGTATCTTCACAAAACAGAACACTAAATAGCTCAAGCAAACGTTCCTTGAGGAAACAACGATCACAATAAAACCAAATCAGTGTGGCAGTCTGTTGCAAATGTCACAGTGTCACATGTTATTTCTACCTTCACAGAGAACTGCAGCCTGTTGAGGAATTACTTTCCACAGGTTCAGAAGAAGATGACATCTGCCAGGGATATAAGAATGTGCTAAAGGGATTAGACCACAGAGCAAGCCCCAGGTGTGTGTGTGTGAGGGGGGTGCCTGTGGATGGAGGGGAACCCTTCCTGCAGGGTGGGGGAGAGGCAAGGCGGGGGCACCTTGGACCCTTCCTGCAGGAGGATGTAAATGGCCAGAGCCCAAGTGGGGAGAGACCTTCCCATCACTGGAGATAATCCCCCTTCAATTTATTGTTCTTTGTCAATTACATGAGTAATGCACAGAATGGTCTCTCCTCCAATTTAAACCCTTTCCCTTTAGTTTTGTATGCTTCCAGAACTTTCTGTGCATCTGATTTCTGGTGCTGACTCATTCTGCCTCTGCCACCCATGCTGATATCTCCTGCTATGAGAGCGATCCGGGCAGCAGTTACAGTGAGGGTCCCTCCCTCTGCCTTGGTTTCCAGCCTCTGCCTCTCTGGGCTCTCCTCCTCCCTTGTGGGTCCTTCTCGGCCTGCCATGCCAGGTCCTCCTCCTGGGAATGAGCTCTTCACAAGGGAGGGGTCACCTCTATCCCCTTGCTGATTCTTCTAGTCCTATGGCTCTGCATAGTGTTCAGAAGATGGTGACTGTCACATGTATTCCTCTAGCCTGAAGCCAGCCCACCAAGTATCCACCTGACACCTCGGCCTGGACTTGTCAGCTGAGCAGACCAGCCACAGCAGAGCCCTGGATGGCACCTGAGCCCAACCTGCTTCTCGTCCATTCTCCCCTCAGTAAAGGTGTCACAGTTTACTGGCCCCACAGTAGGAATCCTCTCTGGTTCCTCTTTTTACTTTCTACTATCCTAACCACCAACAAATCCTAGAGACTCAACTTTCAACGTGCACACAGCACCTGCTGGCTCCTCACCTGCCCACCTCTGCCACAATGCTTCAAAGTACAGTAATACCCACCTGGGCCACAGCAGTGCTCCTACTCAGCTCTCCCATAAACACCACCTTTCAGAGTGGACAAGCTGCATTGTTAAAAATTAAAACTGCAGCTCAGTGCCTGTGGCTCAAGCGGCTAAGGTGCCAGCCACATACACCTGAGCTGGCAGGTTCGAATCCAGCCCAGGCCTGCCAAACAACAATGACGGCTGCAACCAAAAAATAGCCAGGCATTTTGGCAGGTGCCTGTAATCCCAGCTACTTGGGAGGCAGAGGCAGGAGAATCGCTTGAACCCAGGAGTTGGAGGTTGCTGTGAGCTGTGATGCCACAGCACTCTACCCAGGGCGACAGCTTGAGGCTCTGTCTCAAAGAAAAAAAAAATCAAAACTGGTCATGTCACACCCCTGGGCAAGCCCTCCAGTAGCTCCTTCTTCCCCAAGGACAAAACCCTATGAGGCCCACACATCCCATCTCTTGGGCCTATTTCGTGTCTGTGCTCCAGACGCGCCAACTCCCAGGGGTCATTGCTATATCCCCAGTGCTAGCAGGTTCACCTTCTCTCTCTTAAGCTCTCTCTCTCTCGCTCCACACACATATTTATTAATTAAACAAATTAATTTTTTAATTTTACCTTTCAAATATCCATCCCTTTCTTTTCATTGTATTCCGTAGCATGGATTTGCCATAATTTATTTAACTAGACTCCTACTGATAAAAAATTGAGTTGATTTATTTTCATTAGTATAATTAAATAAAATGGAGGAACTTAGGAGAAGAATTCTGATTCTTACATAGAGAACTCATGGATTTTAAGGTGTCCTGAATTCCCAAAAGAGCAAGTGAGACTGCCAATGTACTGGAGCATGTAAGAGCTTGGCTCTGGGAAGTACTGGTTCTCGACCCTCCTAAAAGTCATAAATCACTGAACTGAGCCAGCCTATCCACTATTCTGGCCCTGCTGAGCCCCAGCAGAGAAAACAAACTCATTTAGAAGAAAACTTCTGCCAGTCCAGAGGCTTTGAGGCGGAATGAAGGGGTCACAGTGAGCACCAGGAGGCCTGCCCCAGCTTGCTGATGAACCACTGCAGCCTGCAGACCTCTGCTGGTCTCCACTCCCCCTTCTGACCACTGGCCACCTCTAAGTATCACATGGGAAATGCCTTTACACTGCAAATTGCCCTAAAATGAAACTTGATGTTCTGTTTTTCTGACTTCCCAATTTTTCCATCTCTTAGTCCTATATTAATCAGAGGGTACAGGAGAAGAAAGAGAAATGTAAAACGAGACCACACTAAAATGAAGTTGCTGACAGTAGCAATGAGCTCTTTAAACACAAAAAGTCCCTGAAAATTCTCTCCAGGAGAGCAGGTGCCTCCCAGACCCTTGTCACTGCAGAAGGCGGTGTTAACCCCTGGCTATTCTCACACTCCAAAAGTTCCTGCTGTAGAATATGGTCCTTCAATGCAGCAGGAAGGAGTTGGCTGCCCAGAGTTGGGGGAGAATGAGGTGATGAGCCACATAACTCCTGGAGCAGAAGGTCAGACCACAAGCCAGCCTAGCAAGAAACCCTATCCGTTCACTCCCTGCCAGTTGCACAGGGTTCTGGCCATAGCTGAGTCCTGGCTCCCACTCTGAACTAAAGAGCTCGAGTGACATCTAGTTCTCTAGCACATGGTTAAATACCTCTAGGCACTTTTTTGACAAATGAATGGCTTTGATGCTTTAGGGTGGAGAATATGGTAGATAGTCATATTTGAAGATCTGTACTGATTATATGTTAAAGTTAATATCATATCCAAAAAGGCATAATGATGGAAGACATAGAGTTCAAGCTAGACAACCTGAGCAAGAAATCACAGCTCCTATCTGTGCTCTTGGAGGAGGGTCTTAATTATTCTGTGCCTCAGTTTCCTCATCTGTAAAACAGCAATAGGACAGTATTATAGTCTGAATGTTTGTGTCTCCCTCAAATGCAGATGTTATAATCTAATCCCCAGTGTGGTGGTATTAGGAGGTAAGTCTTTGGGAGGTGATGAGGACAGAACTCTCATGAAAAGGACTGTGTCCATATAAAAGAGAATCCAGAGAGACCCTTGCCCTTTCTGCTTTGTGAGGTTGTAGCTAGAAGGCACCATCTATGAAGGAGAAAGTGAATCCTCACCAGACACTGAATCTGCTAGTACCTTGATCTTGGACTTCCCGGCCTCCAGAACTGTCAGAAATAAATTTCTATTGTTTCTAAGCTGCTGGTTTATGATACAATAGAAGCTGCATAGTTGACCACCTCTGTACACTGACCAACTCAAGTTCACCTAATTTTCATAGAACGGGACATGCACCCCATGTACGTATCAGTAAAGAGGCCTAGTTCCTTATGTTGACCACCTCCGTATGTTGACCAGTTTGTTGCAGTCCTTGGGTGGTCAACTGACAGAGGTTCCACTGTATTCTGTAATAGCAGCCTAAACGGACTAAATAGATAGCAGCTCTCAGTGGTAGAGGCCTCGAGTTGTCATCCCTCACTATAACAGCCTGCCTTGCAGTGTGGCCACATGTTACAATGGCCATTGGCCATCAGCCAAGCCAGGTTGCCTTCCAACTTGAAACATTCAGGTCACCATATGAGAGAAAAGTAATCTTCAGCCTGGTTATAGCCACTGTGCTTTTGAGTCTTTCTTATAGCAGCTACTGTATTCTCACTAAAACCCTACCTTTCAAGGGGTGGTGGTTCTTGAGAGTGTTAAATGAGTAAATAAAGGAATTAAGTCAGTTCCTGGCAGAGTCCACGATGTATATGAGGTAGCTACTAAGGTTGAAGAAAATAATACTACATCGCCATATGCAATTAGGTAGAAAAAGCGCATGTAAATGTCATCCTTCAAAGCCATGTGCCAATGAGGTGTGTGCACTGTGGAGTTTTCCATAACCCAGCCCACTGTGCAGGGCCATGGCCCAAGTCATCTGGAATTGACTTGGCAATATGTATAAAAGCACATGATATCTTTGGTTGTGAAAGCTCTTTATAATGACTAAAACGGTGTTCCTTGCTCAGAAAGTTCCCGAGAAGAGTGCCTAGAATCTCACGCCAGGAGGATAGGAATGGAATGGTTACTACCAGGCCAGGTACCTTTTCCATTACCTAGAAATCCGGATGTGAAGAAGATGGATGCATCGGCCCACTCCTGAATTTGATAGTGGGACTTCTTTCCTTATGTCCCATCTTCTGTTTTTCCATTGTTTCCTTGCCACATTGGTCAAGTGCATTTCCAGAAACCCTGGGAGTCTGACCCCTGTAGAGTGCACGGTGCCTTCGGCTTCACTCTGGGATGTGTGTGCACCCTGGTTGCCTGGTTGCTGCAAAGGGGAGGAGAATCGTGAGGCAGAGCAGTGGTGGGAAGGGGGGTTGCAAGACAGAGGAGCTGCCAGGACCATTTTGTTTCAGTAAGTGCAAGGAGCCGCTCCAGCTCTGCCACACAATGGTCTGTACAGAGCGTTGCCTCTGCTCTCGGTCAATGTTGACGGATGTCCAGTGCCCACAGAGGGTCACAGTGGTCAGCTCCATCTGATCCCCACTTCTGACAATGCCTAACCTATGTCTAGCTCCCCTGGCTGGGAATGCTGACAAGGAACCCTAATTCTGCAGCCCTGGAGCCAAGTGGGGTTCAGACAACTCCCAGACCCCACCCAAGGGGGCAAGAGAACAACAGTCCGGGTCCAGAGCGCGCCTCATATTGCACTGGCATTTGCAAATCGGGGTGCTCTAGAGGTCCACGGAGAGCCAGATAAGCCAACGTCACTGAAAGCTGTCTCACGCCCAGCCTGGTAAGGGATGTCAGGATTCTAAGTTACTCTTGAAGCCACCACACCTAGCCAACTGCCTGGCATAATGCTGGTGCTCCTCAGGTGTGTGGTGGGCAGCTGAGTGAAGGACTAAGTAAGCAGAAAACAGGTTCACAGAGGGGACGCAGGTCCAGGCTCTGGGGACAGACCCCCTGGTTCTGCCCCTTGCTGGCCATATGTCCCTGATCTAGGGTCTTTCCTCTTTCAGGCCTGTTTCCTGATATGTACAATAAGGACATACAGATTGACCTAAGAGAGCTTCGGATTGACTAGAGATAAAGGAGGCAAAGTGCTTCATAGATCATCTTCCACACAGTGCATGTTAAATAAGGTGACAGTCCTGGTGGACCCATCTGTTGTCCCGGGATAATTATTAACACACCTCACCTTCACATTCAAAAGTGCCCCAGTTTGAGTAACAAATGGTGTGGTTGCCCTCTTAATAGTTCGTGATGATGATAAATGACAGGAACGGGGGTCTAGTCAGGGGCCTGTGTGCAGGGCTGAACTGCGTAGCTTTGAGCCAACATTACAGGAAGCTTTGCTCTCGGCATCGGTTGACCACACCGGCACAGTGGAAATTGACTCAGTCGTCACACACAGAGCTCACTGAGTGAGGCGGACACTATACACGGGATATTTTGCTCTTCTGATTCTGGACTTGAGGAGCTTCAAGTCCCACTGGAAATGTGACCCATCAGTGGGAGAAAGACAGTAGGGAATAAACAGTAGGGAATAAACAAGGTGGCCTCAAGCAGACAGAGCAGAGCCACGCACTGAGCCTCTGGGTGGGGAGAACCCCGGCATTTATTCGCACAGATACAGAGAGACTTCCAGGCTGCGGCTGGGCTGCCCCAAAACCCTCTGAGGATCATCCAGAGCTGTCCTCCCCACACTGGTTTCCCTCAGGGATTTCCCTTAGTTTTCCTTCAGCCAAGAGGTTTATGGTGATGACAGGCGCATGTAGGCACAATGATGATGACAGGCGCATGTAGGGCAAAGCCACTTTATAAACCAGAAGCATCACCTGTCATTTGTTGAACTGGAATTAAGTATTGCACATATTGTTATGGGCCTACACCCTGCCCCTCCCCACCCCCCCAGAACAAAAGGCCTTCCTGGCCCTGTCCCAAGAATTCCGTGAGAAAGACTAGCCCACCAAAACCTTCCAGCAACTTATTGACTCTCCCTCCTCCTACGCCCAGTATAAAAACAAGCCCCGACCACTCTCAGTGCACCTGCCGTCTGGGAAGTGAAGTGGGGCTCTCCAATCCAGGGACTCTGACCTCAACCAGCTTTCCCTGAACAAGGAGACAGGCATGTGTGATGGTGAAGTCAGAGTGAGAAGGCTCTCCATACCCAGGACTGTGGTTGTGGCCTCTCAATAGCCCCTCATCCTGTAGAACAAGCCAGAGAGTCAGGTGTGGGCAGACCAAGAGTGCCCCACTGAGGGAAGACTTGCCTTCCAAGTACAGAACACGGGGAGACCCCGGACACATGGGTGTCAGCTTTGCACAGTGTCAATGCAAGCCTTGCCCACATCCAGCCCACACTTAACTCACTCCCAACTTGGGGACAGGGCATGTCTATCATACGAATAATAATAGCAATAGTCAATGTTGCTGAGCACCTGTTACTTGCCAAGCTCTGAATTTGGTGCTTCACTTGAGTTATTTCTTTTAATCCTTGCAGGAGACCCAGGAGGTGAATATATCTGAAAGCATGTACAATTCCCCTGACCATAGCCCTGGCCAGCTCCATCAGGACCCAGGGCCTGGAAGGCAGGATGTGCTCTGACTTGTGGTAGCAATTTAACCCCCTCTGAACAGGAAGTGGGATAAATTCCCCAATGGGCAGGCAGCTACAGGGGTGGCAGAGTGTCCTGTAGGACTATGTGCCCTGAGTAAGTACAAACATTTCTGGACAGTTTGTTTCCTGGTCCATCTCGGATCATGAGTGCGTGTGTGAGAGAGAGAGAGAGAGGAGAGATGTGAACACTGAACTCTAATAATGGAATCACAAAATGTGAAAATTAATTTTTCTCTGTAGGAGAGAAGCTTTGCGGTTTACGAAGTGTATGAATGGTATAATATACAGGGAGGAAGTCAGGAAGAAACTGTGAGAATAAAGATGTGTCCCAGCAGGCCAGGTCAGAATGTCAGCATGTGGTCAGGGCAATGGGCAATGCCCAGGTGCAGAGGTGTGGGAGTGAGTCCAGGGCCTGGAGCCCTGAGGCCTGGAGCAGGGGGCACAGGCAAGGGCAGGCAGGGGGTATCCAGGCAGGGCTCCAAGGGCAAGGACCGCATTACCCAGTTGTTGGCAAGATGGGAACTTGGCTGGGGAACGGCAGGAGGCTTACCAGGACTGAGCTACGAGGGCAGAGCAGGATGAGTGGGACACTGAGTCCTCCGCCTCCAAATGAGGAACTCCTCAAGTGTCCGCTGTCTCCCGTTGGTTGGTGAGAGCCTCTGGCTGCTGCAGGCACAGGTCTGCAGGAGGGGCAGGGGCAGGGCAAGGGGGAGGGAGCCCTGGCAGGTTCCATGTGAGACCTGCAACGTGGGTCTGGACATTGCGTGGGTACAACCCACAAAGCATCAGGGTAGACATCATCACTCGTGCATGGAGATTCGGTGGGGACCCCCATGCCACCCAGCTACCCACATGCTTCCGACAACACAGCTCAGCCCTTGGAAGCAGCAGCCTGGTTTATACTTCCGGCAAGAACTGATTTCCCCAAAAGTAGGTCAGGAGCTCCTGAGAAACTTGTGGACTCTGACTTTGATTTCCCCATCTTGAAGTTCAAAGAACCTGAATAAGTTCATTGCAAGAAAAAAATTGATTTTTTTCTTCTTTGCTGAAATCTGAAGCATACTTGGCAGGAAGGGAATTAAAAGCTGAAGAAGGCAGGGGAAATCACCATGGTGGCCCAGCAAGCACTCGCTACCCGGTGCTCAGGGCTGGCTCCTCAGCCGCCATGGGACAGGTATGGTCCTGGGCTCAGGGACCACGAGACCGACCCCCCCCCCATGTCTGATGGCCACAATGAACTCTGTCCTTGACACTGCCTCTCCATGAGAGTCACTAGAACAACCTATTATCTCAGTGAGCACTGGAAGCCTCCTGGAACATTGCCCAGCTTCCTTTACCCCTCTTTGCTAGAAGGAAGAGACGAGGGTTCTCCAGCAGCAAGGGGAAAGGCAAAAGGGCACCAACACACACACACACACACACACACACAATGAGGGCAGGAGCCACACAGGCAGCTGAGATCTCTCAGCACTAAGACCACATCTTACTTAGTTGGCATTCTGGGCAGTATTTAGCCCAAGGCCCTGCCCTGAGTCAGTTCTCGTTGGATGGTTGCTGCATAAATGAGCCAGTAAACGAAGCTTATGTCTTCAGACTCTGGCATAAGAGGAGGGTTCAGGGTCAAGGTTAAGGGTGATGGGACAGGGAGCAAATCCCATCCTGGTCTTGCCTGGCTGCCATCCACCCACCTTCCTTAGGCAGCTGCACTTGAATTTCCCCCTGGGAAATTCCCTCTCTTTCCCATTCTCAAGTCTTCTGATTTGGGTGCACCTGACTACCCCAGGCTCCCACGGTCCTGTGGCCTAACCTGGAAAATCACAGAATAGACTAAATGACTTATCATACTTTAGATTCTGGAAGCAAAAGACTCCTACACTAGAAAATGATTTTATCCAAATAAGCCCAGATGGCAATGTTCATAATAAAGTGCCTTAATAAAATGGCCCTGGTCGCTCTCCTTGAAAAAGCTGGCAGATGACGGCCGGTACAGGTTATCTTGTCCTCAGGCATCAGAGAACATTTACACAGATGACTAATTGGGAACACATTAGATTCCATCTTAAGTTGATAAAAATGCAACAGGAACTAGCACCCCTTGGATCTGATGGCAGGACCAGCTCAGCTACAGTGAGATGGGTTTCAGAGTTGGCGAAAAATCGGGGTAGAATTCATGATGCCTCTTGCGATCTCATATTTGAGACACCTTTCTTTGTGCAAAGCAGAGAAAAGAAACCTCATCTATGGCTTGTCAACTTGCTGATTTTGGAAAGTGGTTCTCAGGAAGTCTGCGATTTCTTTGCCCCTGAGTGTTTTCATTTCCGACCAGGTCCTGAGCTTTTGGTTGGGGCAATGTTGATAGCTGAGTTCAATTCCCTCTCATGTCGATGTGGCTTCTCTTGGCTTTGTGGTGCGGAAGACCCTGTTAAATGACCACGTGGAGGATTCTTCATCTGCATTTGTCTATGAGGACTTGCCCGGGTCACCTTCTCAGGATGGCAAGTCAGGTGCATCAGACTCAGCTCTGCCTCCTAGAAGCCACTCTTATTCCATGGCAATGTGAGGATCAAAGCAGGATAATCCCACTGCCAGGTGCCAAGGAACCGGGCACCAAGCCAGGTGTATCAAACTCAGCTCTGTCTCCTAGAAGCCACTCTTGTTCCAGGACAACGTGGGGATCAGAGCAACTTCTTCACTGGGCTGAGTGAAGGGGCAGTGGGATTATCTCCTGAAACAACCCTCATTTCCCAGAGCTTTTGTGAGTCATTAGACCCACTTACGGCTCACGTGAGCTTCCCACGTGACTATTGAAGAAGAGTAATCTGATTCTGGGCTGGAATGCCCTGCACCCCGGGCCTGCCGGGTTGGATTTGGGCATAGTGAGAAGGACAGAGTCCCCTTACATCTGCCTCGTGACAGTCACCTCCATGTGGGGGCCTCCATGAAGAGGACTCCATCCTGGGGCTTCAGATAGCAGAAGACATGATAGAAACCATTTCATTCCTTAGAAATGTTTCAGAAATAAATAGGATTTGTTCTTTATTATTAACAGAATGGGGTTTCCCATCCTTCTTGGTGGACAGCCAATCCTTTGGACTTGCCAGTCACACAGGTAAAAAGCTTAACCATTTGAGAATCGTTTATATACTTTGAAACCAAAAGATGATGCAATTGGGGAGGCCGACCCAGAATTTTTTCTCTTTTATTGCTCAGGAAGTTCTCTTTGAACTAATGATAGTCAGCATTTGACATGGGGGTGAGGGTGCCAGCGTGTCCCCGTTTATACATTGATGAAACAAGGGGCTCCCTGGGATTCTGACTTCCAGGCCACACGTCCTGCACACACGGCTGTATGCACTGGAGGTCGGAATCGGTGGGTGGCGACCGGCCCCTGCCCTGCCCAGAACACTGCATGATTATGGCCATAACTCTACAGCATACAAAGTCTCTGCTCCCAAAGAAATTCCTTCCCCACGAAGCCTTTTCAACTTAGTCAAGGGCATTCTAAGAACTAATCAGCTCCTGTCTGTCACCCGTCCTTAGAATCTGGTCCCCCACCCCACACCCTGCTTTATTCCAGAGGATATTTAAAGCGGCTGCCTCCATCATCGCCTTTCTGAATTTGGGCTCAGATCTACATGATTCGGGCTCATCCGTGAGTCATGGCTTATCCTAAACTGCTTCTGAGAGCATCTGCGGAGGACACCGGGTGCAGGGTTTGCAGTCCAGGCATGGGTGACCGCCTGAAGGACAGACAGAGACTGAGTGGCCACTCTCCCAGCAGAAGACGGAGATTGGAACCCTCGATGCACAGGCTGCTGGGGGGCTCGGGATGGCTGCTACTTGCCCTGCTCTTAGCTTCCTGTCCTGTAGTTATGCACGTCCTACAAAGCCTGTCTTTACTTTCCCTGCCTCTTCTCAGAACTGTGCGAGAGCCCCTGCACCTCCTTCCCCTTCTACTGGGCTCTAAAGGCCTCAGAAGACACTACGCCCCTCCCAGACCTGCAGGAGCCAAGTAGCCCCGGGCCACAATGCTGCAGGGGCTCACGGAAATGCTTTCACTTTAATTTCCTTAAAATCAGAAGAGAAAAAGTGAGCACCACAATAATAAATACAAAATAACAAATCCTGCTTGCATTAAATTCATCTTTATACCAACATAGTCCTAAAATGGAATTTTTAATATTTTTTATGGTGGAAGAGGCCCATAAAAGCAACCGTGCCAGCACTGGTGGAAGCCACCCCAGGCCCTGAAGACCTGGACTCTTCCGCCTACGGGAAACATTTGAAGTCCAGAAGTGCTTTGATCCCCTCCTCCCTCCCTCTGCCCTTTTCCCTCTTCCGTTCCCTCCCTCCCGTCTATGCCCTAAGGACAAAATGTATACCTGGACAGCCTGCTCTGTCAGGGGACACTGTGGGGAGACAACTGGCTCCATATCAAATGACCAGAGAAGCCGCCTGGCCTCAGGCGCTGCCGGGACACCCAGGACCAGGCTGAGAGGGGACAGGTGGACCCAGTCTTCGTGTTCACCCTGTCCTCGTCCTCCTGTTGGGCACCTACTCTGTAGGGGGCTCAGAGATGAGAAGGACCCGCCTCCACCCTCTGGTCCTTGGGCAAGGACCAAGCAGCACCCTGTCCATGTGGGAGCCTTGGGGTGTCGTGCATGAGTGGGGGGGGCGGACTGCACAGACAGGAACTCTTCAGGGAAGACGTCCGGAGCCCAGAGCTGGGAGGCACCGTGCAGGGTGAGCGTGATGCCTCAGCCTTGGAGGTCAGAAGAGAACGGCAAGGGGACAAAAGTGGAAGCAGGAAGGCAATTCGGACACCAGCAATAATCCGGAGAGTTGAGGAGTGGAGTGAATTTGCCGGCGCGGGGACGGAGACGCACTGGGGAAGTGTGGGAGACGCTGAGAAGCATGATCTCTGAACCCAGGACAGGTGGGGACGCTGCTCCCCATCCTCCTGATGACGCCCCTCCTGGGGACGCCCCAAGAAAGGGAGGGCTAGGGTGGCGTGGGTGGGCGCAGCCTGGCCCCTGTTGGTTGTGACAGACATTTGACGAACTTCCAGGAAGGGCGTCCCTGGAAACTTGCAAACCTGGAAGCCTCCGCGGGCGGAAGGGAGACTGGGGGAGCTGCCGCATGGTGAAGCCTCTCGTTTGGATGCGCTCACCTGCTCCCTGAAGCCTCTCGTTTGGACGCGCTCACCTGCTCCCCTTCTTGCTGAAGGCACCCGGAACAATACTCTGGGTCTGATCTCTGATGGCTTCTTACTGCATTGAGAGGGAGTTTGCACACAATGGCTTGCTGGCTCCTGGACAGAAGTCTGAGACCCTGAGAACAGCAGTGGGGCTCCCCTGCAGCAGGGTTAAGGCTGGCACCTCAGAACCCAGCCCTGCACCCACCACCCCTCTGGGGGTGAAGTGCTGAGCTACCCCCAATTGGTGCCCACAGAGGTGCCCATGGAGGCAAAGAGGCATAAAGTGGGCCAAGGGTGGCAAGGTGGGCATCCAGCCGCAATAGGAACGGTGTGCGTGGGAAGAGCTGGGGGATGCTGTCCAGCCTGGGCAACTGCACGACCATGGGCAAGCCCCTGCAGCTTTCTGAGCCTCTGTCCTCAGCCCCCAGGGAGGGAAGATTGCTCTGATTCCCTCTGTGCCCCAACACATTGGAATAATCCAGTCCAGGAACAGGAAAGCCTGGCCTCAGGCATTCCCTGGTCTCACGTCTCTGTATCCTCTGCACAGAGCTCCTGGCTATGGGGTGAAGGCCTGTCCCCCTAACCCGCCTCCCGCTGTGATGCAAAGGAGGCAGCAGCTCCCAACCCCACACTGCCTCCCCACATAGCCCCTGTGGTGAGCTGCAGGGCCAGAGGACGGCTGGTGCCTTCCGCACACCTGCAGAATGGCCACAAGGCCCTTCTCTGCACCCTTCCTACCGTTCCCAGCTTCGAGGGGCTGCGGTGGAGCCCACACAAGCAGCTCCCAGGCCCTCTGTCCAAGGCTTGTGGGCTTTTCTTACTTTCTAAACAAGCCCCCGAGCCTTGGCGGGGTAAGCCTGCAGCCTGAGTCCTTCCCCTTGGGGTGGAGGGGTGCCCTTCTGCACACACAGAGGGAGCAAGGCTCAGAATCCGCCTGGCAGGCAGGAGCTTCAAAGTCCTTCCACAGGGACAATCACCCAGAGACGTTGCCATGGTAAAGGGGGGCATCGCAGAGCGACCGGTGCTGGAAGAGTCACCAGCATTTACATGGATGTTGACAGGAGTGCTGGGAGCTGAGGACACACCAGCTCCATTCTGCTCTGACAGCAGGAGGCAGCAAAGGCCCTTTGAACTTTGGAATATATGTGATTAGGACCAAGGTCCCCAGGGCGGCTGTGAGGATTCTCGGGATTCCTGCTTGTGTATGAACATGAGAACTGGAAAAAGGAACAACAACAGGAAAAAAAAAAACAACTTAGCACTTGACAACCGTAATCTAATATGTGAAATCACATTGCCAAGTTCAAAGAAAACAGAGTGGAAAGGCGGAGCCACTCCCCCATCTAGGGATTTATTGTGTGGCTGGAGAGACAATGGCGAAGATATTTTAAGGCTAAGTGGCAGGTGAAGATTGAGCAATGCAGTCCTGGGCCCTCCTGGAATCAGCATTTGCCCCATAGTTCTCCCTACCTGCTCCTGCGGGGCTGGGGTTCCATCGACACGGTCCCGGTGCCTCCCCCCAGTTTCGGATGGGCAAGGAGCCCCCATAGTGCACCAGCAATAGCTGTAACGAGCATCACCTTCTCCTAGGTAGGATGTCATTCCATTTTCTACAAAGGGAGGCAGAACTCTGGGAAGTCAGGTCACCCTCACAGTCAAGGAGCAGAACTCACATTCCCAAATAGGTCATCGGATTCCCAGACCAAGGAGACCTGGGTAGTAAGACTAGAGTAAAGAACAGACAGGAATTAGTGGGCAAATGGGAGGCAAATATAGCAAGCAAAGCTATAAGGGCAAAGAAAAGGTTTCACGAATTAAATTTGACATCAGAAGCATTTTGTCATTTGATTGAGTCAAGTCAGGCATCTGCCCTCTAAACTTCTTTCTGCTGCTGGAGTTCTGTGGATCACTTGCCTGAAATCTTAGTCCCTCCCCTGCAAAATGGAGCCTGCTTACAGCCACAGGGAGGTTGTGTCTGACGTAATAACAGCCGTGCAGGCACGTTCAGAGCGTTAAGGCACCGCCTGAGTACAGGATGTCATTGTTCAATAGATTAAGTTTGTGGGTGACTAACGAGTTATGAGCAATTTGTGTGGGAGAAGACCCAGTGGTTCAAGAGCTGCTAAGAAAGAGGGTGCATGGAAAAGCCTCGAGTGACCCTGCTCCCCACCCTCGGTGCGTTGCAAGCTCATTATCCACCCCATCTGCAAAGGGATTTCTTCTGACTGCAGGAAAGAAAAACCTGCACAGAGGCAGGAGCGGGTCCCTGGCGGATCTTGCCCTCCCGCGGCTGCTCCCCCTGACACAGCTCAGGCTGCGGGGCCCACCTTAGTGGCTGAAGATGAGGGATGTGGTTGGCGATGTGCTCCCCACATCTGCATCCAAATCAGCATCTGCCCAGAGACTCCGTTCATCTCCCAACCCCGTACCCCACTGCCCCCCAAACTCTCGCTGTACCCAGCCAAGTTGGCCTCCGAACACGGATTTTCCTATTTCCCTTTCTCCCTCTGTGTT
This sequence comes from Arctocebus calabarensis, assembly GCA_963573935.1. Taxonomy (NCBI): domain Eukaryota; kingdom Metazoa; phylum Chordata; class Mammalia; order Primates; family Lorisidae; genus Arctocebus; species Arctocebus calabarensis. The sequence goes on from CAUYON010139683.1 coordinate 46,086, forward strand.
CACAGAATATAACTTTGTTCCTATAAAACTATTTAAATAATGGAAGTACAAAACAGAAAATCGAGGAAAAAACTACCCTGTAGGCTGCCATCCAGAAATAACTTTTAAAAAATATTTATATAGTTTGTGAATTTCCTTCCAGGGGCTCTCCAAACCTACATGCAGAAGAATAGACTTAGGAAAATAAGGATATAAAGTGGCATTTTAGTGAAAAGTTGTTTGAAAAATACAAAAGCATTGAAGAAATGAAAAGGATGGCAAGTTTCAGAAAAATTTTTCTTCTGTTTTAAGCTGATACCTTTTGTATTTATTCTGTTCTTACAATAAATTCAAACATGTAACCGAGTGAATCATGAAATGATTTTGCACTTGTCTGCTACCCACTTTCAACAAATCTGAACATGCCCTTGGATGGAGCGGCTTTTCTTCTTTTGTTAATAAGAAAGTTTATGTGGAAGGAACTCACTTAACAGTTGTACTTGCAGGTGGCACTTCCCAAGGGGCGGGACATTGTTTCTTGATACCGGACACAGGATACTGTGCCCACCTGGTCACCCAACTGGAGGGAAACGGAGGCACAGAGGGCAAATGCAGCGTGTTGAAATGTGACAGCAGAATTGGCAGCGTAAATTCATGTCTGTCGGACATCAAGCCTGGTGCTGGGGATCGTTGCTGGAAGGGTGTGGGGCTGCATATGTGTTCACACGGACAAGGCACGAAACATCTGGGCACGAACAATCCTCCGAAGATTTCAAGACCAGCCCGTGACCCATTATCCCAAGCAAAGTGAGAGAGAGGAAATTGTGTTCTGTCTTCCTGCTTTGCCTGGGAGACAAGTTTGTTTAGGAAACTCCCCCACGATCAGCAGTGAGACTAAAACAACTCTCAGAGTATTGTGGAATTTGAGCCTGGCTGGGTCACCCCGCTGGTGTCTCTAAAATTCAGCCCCTTGTAATGAATCACATCATTGCCATTACTTCACCACCCAGTAAATCATGAATCTTGGACACCAATTGCAAATAGGAGATAGGAGTGTTTTTCTTTTTTCTTTCTTTTTTTTGAGACAGAGCCTCAAGCTGTCACCCT